>ML328436.1:60970-95556 GCA_005239505.1 Nicotiana paniculata | reverse complement strand
ATATCTGCATTAGAATCCATGCTTAGGACCAACATATTCATTCAAACCATGCCAAACATGCATTAGATATCATGTCTTTAAGGCTTTCATGTTTACTGCTTTAACGTACAACATGTCCTTAATTTATGCTTATGCCTACCACTTAGAAATCGTGATTTTAGGATAATAAAATCAATATAAAACTATTACTCCTGTGCATTCAAAATCATGTCTCCATCATCTTGTAACTCTTTGTGCATTTTACATGACTTTAGGAATTCTGCGCATCCTTAAATTATGTCTTAACCATCCTGCATTTATATGTGCATATTAGATATCATGCTCTAGCATTTTGTTTGCATCTGCTTAACCACGCCTAGTTTAAGTACTGACTCACGAAAAAGTAAAAACAATCTCACATATGATTATCATGTTTTAAATAAAACTGGCAACAATCCCTGTATTTTCGTAACACCTAGAACAACATTCTTTTAGGCAAAAACAACTTCTGAACTGTCTAAAGGTTAACAGGCTTAAAAATCAGTAGGCAAACTGATTAGGCCCTTGTTTATGAGTTTATAAACATAAAGCTGCATATTTCTGTGCAGTGACATTCACTTAGATATCATGTCTTAGGATCCTGTATAATAAAATTGCTTCTTGTTTGTATTTGAGAGGTGCTGATTATGTGCATTACTTGTGGAGGTAAATCTGGGGCTCATAACTGCTTTCCTGCATTTATCTGATCAGTTCTATTTGTTCTTGCCTGTCACTTAGAATTTTATCCTTTTAAAACCTCAGGGTTCTGTCTGGAACTACCTATACTTAGAGGTCTTAAATTCCTCCAGGACCATTAAGAAGGGACAGGTAACAGCACGCATAGAGATCGCTAAATAAATTTTCTTAATAACCGCTAAGGGGTGGGGGTAAAGGGTAGATACAGATATGATGATCGGTGCGCTAATGCCACGTGTAGCCCCTCACTGAGGATTAATTACCGGGCATTGCATTCATGTGATCCTATAGGATAAAAACATAGGACTCCCCTATCACCTACATATGTGTCCTTAGACTGCGAATCTTTTCAAAACCATTACTTGTTTCCATGTGTATACTTTGACTGCTTATTTGCTACTTGCTTAAATTCACAAAGTTTGATTGGCCGGGAACCACAATTGTGGACTTTGAGGGGTGCCTAATATCTTCCCCTCGGAGTAACTTCAAGCCCTTACCCAATCTCTGGTTATTCAATTAGTGTTATTGTGACACTTAATAAGTGCCCTAACGCACCTTAATTCGTTAGGTGGCGACTCTTCAAATCCTTACATCCCTTATCCCAAAAGGAAATGAGTTGTCCCAATAATGTCAAAAGCACTGCTGATCCGAAAGGAGAGGAAGAGGAGGGCGCGACAGTATGGCGACTCTGCTGGGGATTTCTAGCCGTTTACCATTACAAACCATTTTTTGTGAATTCGTCTAAGTAAGCCTGGTTTTGTTAAATACCTGCACCCTTTCCCTTCCCCTTTATGTGCAATTAATTGTTTACTTTCCCAAGTATTTATTATTTTAAATGAAACTGACATGTTTCTTTTTGTTTTCCTTTGTAACTGCTTTTCAATCATAACTCTTGTATTTATCGCTTTCATAATGTGCAAATACGTGACAACATGTTTATTGCTTATTGCTGCATAATCATACTCAACATCATATTCCACTCGTGCCTATACAAATCCTATAGAAACGCTTGATTAGTGGTTGCTCTTCCTTTTTATATCACCCCCTAAATTCGAAAGGGCTTATTTGCGGTAAGACTAGTCTATCAGCGGTGCAGTCGACGGTTCCGTGCCTTTCCCTCTCAAGTTGTCCACTTGAGGGTACCAATATAGACCCCCATAGTAACCTTACTCTGATTATAACTGTACATGCATCATGGTCAAACTTAGCCAGGTTAATATGTTGTCCTCATAATAACCTTTAGGAAAATCCTTGTCCAAAAGTCCACTGGGGTTTCCATAATCCCACCGGACGCAACCACGATCTATGAATTAATTTGGAGAAATAAGTGCCAATATGTTAATCACTAATGTATAAGTAGTTGAATCTGGAGGGAGAAAGGGTCTAACTGTAGTCGTTTTAGATTTATCTACTTTTACATTAATGAAATGAGGCAATTATTGGCATCTAAGTTCTCCAAATCAACTTGTCGCTAGGCCTACCTCGGGCACAACGAGGCTCCCAAATTAGGACACGCTTTTATATTCCCGCAATGTGTGTTTAAATACTGCAATACTTTCTCATTATCTTCACTGAATTGGCTACCTTTTGTTTTTTTTTCTTTTTTTTTTTGATTATTCCCTTCCCGAAAGGCTGGTTCGTGCATTTTGGCATCATCATCATACCACACAAAATCCAGGGGCCCTCTGCCTTCTCCTCCTCCTAGTCCACCTAAAGAAAAAAGCAAAGGCAAAGGCAAAATGGAAGATTTGAGCAATATCACAAAGGAAAACATAATGACAACTGAACAAACAGAAGATCATGACAATCAAGGTACTAAATTTCAGAATGATGCTATGTCACAACTCGAGCAAAGGTTGTTGAAACTCCAAGGGGAGCTTGAACATGTGCAAAACTTGGCGAATCTATCCTTCTCACTTAGTGTTCCAGATGTCAATCATCCGAACACCCAAAACCCCATACCTCCTCAGAATACCCCAACAAACAGAACCCTCCCAAAACTCACCACCGTACAACTCCACCGAAAAATCAAACTATTCCACCACAATGCAACACTTGCCACACTCTGAGAAACACGACACTGATCATCCCTGAACCACAAAACTCCACAAATGACCACCTCTATGCTCAGGCGTTAGGCCATCATAACAACCCCATATACGTGGAGACTCTACCTCACTCCACCCAACCTATTTCTTACACACCTGAATCCAGTGAGAAGGATATGCTCATTAATAACTTGGCCGAAGAACTCAAGAGACTCACTAGCCGAGTCCAGGGCATCGAAGGAAGTAAAACAGTTGAGGGCTGAAGATCTCTGCATACAGCCTGATGCTGAACTACCATAGGGTTACAAACCTCCTAAGTTTGATACGTTCGACAGTATAGATGATCCCAGGGTCCATCTGAGAACCTATTGTGATAAATTGGTTGGATTAGGAAGAGACGAGAAGATTCGCATGAAATTGTTCATGAGAAGCCTCACCGGAGATGCTTTGTCTTGGTACATCAGCCAAGACCCTAAGAAGTGGTCCAACTGGGTAGGCATGGCCTCAGATTTCATGGATCGGTTCAGGTTCAACACGGAGAATGCTCCAGACGTATTTTATATCCAGAACCTCAACAAAAAACCCACCGAAACTTTTTGCAAGTATGCCACTCGCTGGAGTAATGAAGCAGCCAAGGTCAGGCTTGCCCTAGATGAAGAACAAATGAACAAATTCTTCGTCCGGGCACAAGACCCGCAGTATTATGAGAGGCTGATGGTAGTTGAAAACCACAAATTCTCTGACATCATCAAGCTAGGTGAGAGAACTGAAGAAGGTATTAAGAGCGGAATGGTTACTAATTTCGAAGCACTACAAGCCACCAACAAAGCCTTGCAGTCTGGTTGTATATCCAAGAAGAAAGATATAGGGACGATAATGGTTGCAGAGGGAACCAAATCCCCATTGGTATACTGAACTTCCCCTCTCACATACCAAGCACCCCCACCTACATATCAGCCAGCACCTCCACATGCTTATCAATCGTCACCCCCACCTACTTATCAAACCACGTCTCCCAGATATTCCCAACCAGCCACCATTTATCATACATATAACTCTCAACCCTCTCACTTCCAGTCACCCCCTGCTCGCCAAAAGTTTCCAAGACCTCGACCCAATTTTGACCGCATGTCGCCCAAGCGATATACTGCCATTGCTGAACCTATTGACCATCTGTATGAAAGATTAAAAGATGCTGGTTATGTTACTCCTATCCCTCCTGTAACCCCTGAAAATCCATCCCAATGGGTCAACCCAAATAAAACCTGTGCATACTATTCTGGCATGAAGGGGCATACAATTGATGAATGTCGTTCAATGAAGGATAACATCCAGTCTCTGATTGATAATAAGGTCATCCAAGAAAAGGAATCTACTCCCAATGTCCGCAACAATCCGCTCCCAGGGGTGGAGGCATCAACATGATAGAGATAGAGGAAGAATGAGACCTAAAGGGGTCGACTGGATTAATCAAAGAAGGTGATGACCCAAAGAAGCCAACGGTCACACTTAATCCTATCATAGTCCAGATTCAGCCATCAGGAGATGTTGAGGTAGCTGCGTCAGTCCCATTCAAGTTTGAAGTGGCATCACCTGCGGATGCACCTATGCCGTTTGAGGTTGAGGTAATGCCACTTGCCACGACACCTGTCCCATTTGAAGTGAAGATAGCCGCACCAATTATAGTGACAGTGTCAACCCCGCCGCTTTTGAACACTAATGTCGTACCTTGGGACTACGTGGCTGAAGAAAGAAGGAAAGGTAATGTCAAGATGGAAGAGGCTGGTGGTGCAAAGGGGATGGCCAGGACCGGAAGGGTCTATACACATGAACACTTGGTAGAGTCTACAAAACATGCTTCCAACATGCCACCCCTCATTGAAACAGGTCCAGATGATCTTTGGAGAAAGATGCAAGCCAAAGAATATTCAGTCATAGATCAGCTGAACAAGACTCCAGCCCAAATATCTATCCATTCATTGCTACAGAATTCGGAAGCGCACAGGAATGCTTTGATGAGAGTGTTGAACGAAGCATATGTGCGTAATAATATCACCAGTGGATAAATGGACAACACGGTAGGACAAGTGATGGAAAGTCACAAGATCACTTTCCACGAGGACGAGCTGCCACCTAAAGGGCTAAGTCACAACAAGGTACTGCACATCACAGTGCAATGTGAAGATTATTTCATTACCAGGGTTCTAATCGACGGAGATCCAGCCTCAACATTTGCCCATTGACAACACTCAAAAGATAGGGCAAATGATTGTACGAGACAGTAGAAGGGTCCATGAATGTGAAGGCTTTAAACGGTTCTTAGAGGGCCACCATTGGAGAAATCAGTCTTTATATACAGATGGACCTACATGGTTCAAGGTTGAATTTCAGGTGATAGATGTATCCGTGTCATATAACCTGTTATTGGGACGACCATGGATACATGTCGCTGGGGCTGTGGCATCAACATTGCATCAGGCGATGCAATTTGAATGGAACCACTAGGAAGTAATCATCCACAGAGATGGACGCAACCCTATCTATAGTCGCCAGACCATCCAGGTGGTTGAAGGTAGAAGAAGGATGGGTGGAGAAACCTATCACCACATCGAGTGGGTCAACACAATAGACAAGGACAAATGGTGGGATAGTAAGATTGAAAGCATATTGAACTGGAGCGGGTACGATCCTGGCAAAGTGCTCGGTAAGAATCTTCAGGGGATTTCCAAATCGATACAGCTGAAGCGCCATGACACCACTTTTGGGTTGGGATACAAATACACTTGGCAAGAGTACAAAGACTGGTCGCCACCATGGTGCGGTCCTTACTATCCATTGGGACAGCCTATACCACATTTGGAGCAGACCTTCCAGCAAGCTGACATCATATGGGGGTCATAAGAAGAAGAAACTCTAGCAGCTTTGAAGAATCCATTCCTGGAAGATGAAGACATGGACTGTTGTGTTATTGTTGAGGAGGAGGAAGATGAAGGCCCTACAATCCGAGCTGCGAGCAAGGGATCATTCTTCAAGAATTGGACTGTCAGACCATCCAGGGCCCAACGAGTCACAAGCGTTATTTACTTCTTTTTTGCTAATGATTTCGTTTTCGCATTTCTGTTTTCCAATAAAATCCCCGATGTTCCAAAACGTTTGTTTAAATTATTAAAATCGCTTTTATGTTTCAACGAATCAGTATTTATTTATTATCATTTTTCTCTCATTACTTTTATCTATACAACATTACTATTTCATGTCTTGATGAACCGATGACTGTGACATGCAATGAGACAACGCAACAAAAGGACAGCGATTCAGAAGAAGAGGATGTCATACCCGATGAAATTGTCCGAGAATTTGAGGATTTCGAGAACAGACCTAAGTCCAACCTGGACGAAACTGAGGTAGTCAACCTGGGAGATTCAGAGACTGTTAAAGAAACTCGCATCAGCATCCATTTGTCACCATCAGAGAAAGAAGAATACACCCAACTCTTGAAAGAGTATGAAGACATATTTTCATGGTCGTACGACGACATAACTGGTCTAAGTACATCCATTGTGGCTTACAAGCTGCCAACCAATCCAATGTGCCCGCCGGTAAAGCAGAAGCTTAGGAAGTTCAAGCCTGATATGAGCCTGAAAATCAAGGAGGAATTTACCAAGAAAATCAACGCCATGGTCCTCAGGGTAGTCGGATATCCAACATGGTTAACCAACATCATGCCAGTGCCCAAGAAAGACGGAAAAGTTAGAGTTTGTGTCGACTACTAGGATTTCAACCGGGCCAGTCCAAAGGATGATTTCCCTATTCAAAACATACACATCCTGATTGAAAATTGTGCAAAGCATGAACTTCAGTCGTTCGTGGATTATTTCGCCGGATACCATCAGATTTGGATGGACAAGGAAGATGCTGAGAAAATGGCTATCATCACGCCGTGGGGAGTCTACTGTTATAAGATGATGCCATTCGTCTTAAAGAATGCTCGGGCCACTTATATGAGAGCTATGACTACTATCTTCCATGACATGATACATAAAGATATCGAGGTATATCAGGACGACATCATTATCAAATACAAGAAAGCCACTGACCATATAGCAGGTCTTAGGAAGTTCTTCAAAAGGTTGCAAAAATACAACCTGAAATTAAACCCCGCAAAGTGTGCATTCAGGGTTCCTGCCAAAAAATTGCTTGGGTTCATCGTCAGCCGCCGAGGAATAGAACTGGATCTGTCAGAAGTCAAAGCAATCCAAGAGTTACCACCACCAAAGAACAAGAAAGATGTGATGAGTTTCCTGGGGCACCTTAACTACATCAGCCGGTTCATAGCCCAGTCCACTGTCATATATGAACCGATCTTCAAGATGTTAAAGAAGGATGCTGCTACCAAATTGACCGAGGATTGTCAAAAAGATTTCGATAGAATCAAGGAATACTTGTCAACGCCAACAGTTTTGGTCCCGCTAGAGCCAGATTGACCCTTGCTACTCTTCCTTGCGGTATTAGATGGAGCTTTTGACTGCGTTCAGGGGCAACACAACGAGAAAGGAAGAAAGGAACATGCTATCTATTATCTGAGTAAGAAGTTCTCTCCATACGAGGCACGATATACTCTATTGAAGCGTACCTGCTGTGCTCTAACCTGGGTAGCCCAGATGCTGAGGCACTATTTCTGTGCCTACACGACATATCTCGTATCAAGGATGGATCCCTGGAAATACATCTTTCAGAAGCCCATGCCCACTAGCAAGCTGGCTAAGTGGAAAATCCTGCTAAGTGAATTCGACATCGTGTATGTGACTCAGAAAGCGGTCAAGGGACAAGGATTGGCAGATCATCTTGCCGAGAAACCTGTGGGAGGAGAATACGAACCTCTGAAAACATATTTTCCCGAACAAGAAGTATTGTTCATAGGAGAAGACATTGTTGAATCCTATGACGGTTAGAGAATGTTCTTCGATGGAGCAACCAATTTCAAAGGAGTCAGTATTGGAGTAGTCTTGGTGTCGGAAACTAGCCAACATTATCCGGTATCTTCTAAACTAATATTCCCCTGCACTAACAATATGGAAGAGTATGAAGCCTGCATCCTAGGACTCAACATCGCCATTGACATGAATATTCAAGAGCCTAGTAATTGGTGATTCAGACCTGCTAATACACCAAGTACAAGGAGAATGGGCTACCAAGAATTCCAAGATACTGCCGTATCTGCACCACGTGCAGGAATTGAGAAAGAAGTTCACAAAGACAGAATTTTGGCACGTCCCCAGAATTCAGAACGAGTTTGCCGATGCACTGGCCACTCTATCATCCATGATACAACATCCAGATAAGAACTTCATTGATCCTATTCCAGTAAAGATCCATAGCCAGCCGGCATATTGTGCCCATGTTGAAGAATACGCGGACGGAAAACCATGGTTCCACGATATCAAGGAGTATTTGTCAAAGGGAGAATACCCAGATTGCAAACCATACTCAGAAACGCACGCTTCGGAGATTGTCAAACAGTTTCTTTCACAGTGGAGGAACCCTGTACAGGAGAACTCCTGATTTGGGATTATTGAGATGTGTCGATGCAAAGGGAGACTCCAGACTACTTGAAGATATACATGCCAGGACTTTCGGCCCGCATATGAATGGTTTTGTCTTGGCCAACAAAATACTCAGAGCTGGTTACTTCTGGATGACCATGGAAACAGACTGCATCCAGTATGTACGGAAATGCTACCGATGTTAGGTACATGCAAATATGACAAAGGTACCCCCAATGAGATCAATGCAACAAGCTCGTCTTGGCCATTCACCACATGGGGAATGGACGTCATTGGACCAATCGAGCCTACAACCTCAAATGGACATAGGTTCATCTTAGTAGCTATTGATTATTTCACCAAATGGGTCGAAGCAGCATCTTAAAAAATAGCGACTAAGTTATATATTCTATCATTGGGTAGAAATCATGCCTTAGGCTTTTACATTCCCTATATCTGCATTAGAATCCATGCTTAGGACCAACATATTCATTCAAACCATGCCAAACATGCATTAGATATCATGTCTTTAAGGCTTTCATGTTTCTTTCTTTAACGTACATCATGTCCTTAATTTATGCTTATGCCTACCACTTAAAACTCCTGCTTTTAGGTTAATAAAATCAATATAAAATTGTTACTACTGTGCATTCAAAATCATGTCTCCATCATCCTGTAACTCTTTGTGCATTTTAGAAATCATGACTTTAGGAATTCTGCACATCCTGAAATTATGTCTTAACCATCCTGCATTTATATGTGCATAGTAGAAATCCTTCTCTAGAATTTCGTTTGCATCTGCTTAACCACACCTAGTTTAACTACTGACTCACGAAAAAGGTAAAAACAATCTCACATATGATTATCCTGTTTTAAATAAAACTGGCAACAATCCCTGCATTTTCGTAACACCTAGAACAACATGCTTTTAGACAAAAATAACTTCTGAACTATCTATAGGTTAGCAAGCTTAAAAATCACTAGGCAAACTGATTAGGCCCCTGCTTCTGATTTTATAAAAATAAAGCTGCATATTTCTATGCATTGACATTCACTTAGATATCCTGTCTAATAAAAATGCCTCTTGTTTGTGTTTTAGACGTGTTGATTATATGCATTACTTGTGGAGGTAAATCTGGGCCTCATAACTGCTTTCCTTCATTTATCTAATCGGTCTTATTTGTTCTTGCCTGTCGCTTAGAATTTTATCCTTTAAAAACCTTAGGGGTCTGTCTAGAATTACATATACTTAGAGGTCCTAAATTCCTCCAGGACCATTAAGAAGGAACGGGTAACAACACGCATAGAGATCGCTAAATAAATTCGCTTAATTATTGCCAAGGGGTGTGTAAAGGGTAGATATGGATATGATGACCGGTGCGCTAATGCTACCTGTAGCCCCTCACTGAGGAGTGATTATCGGGCATTACATTGATGTGATCCTATAGGATAAACAACTTAGGACTCCCTTATACCCTACATATGTGTGCTTAGACTGCGAATCTTTTCAAACCCATTACTTGTTTCCATGTGTATACGTTGACTGCTTATTTGCTACTTGCTTA
Organism: Nicotiana paniculata; assembly: GCA_005239505.1. Classification (NCBI taxonomy): domain Eukaryota; kingdom Viridiplantae; phylum Streptophyta; class Magnoliopsida; order Solanales; family Solanaceae; genus Nicotiana; species Nicotiana paniculata. Next base: position 85,686 of record ML328436.1, on the reverse strand, counting down.
AATTCACAAAATTTGTTTGGCCGGGAACCACAGTTGTGGACTTTGAGGGGTGCCTAACACCTTCCCCTCAGAATAATTTCAAGCCTTTACCCAATATCTTGTTGTTCAATTAGTGTTATTGTGACCCTTAATAGGTTCCCTAACGCACCTTAATTCGTTAGGTGGCGACTCTTCAAATCCTTACATCCCTAATCCAAAAGNGGGGGGGGGGGGGGGGGGGGGGGGGGGGGGGCGACATTCATCAGCTTTTTATATTTTAAAACTGTTCTTGCACCAATCAATTGAGAGTACTTCGACTCGAGGACTGAGTTATAATTCAATTATTCCATTTACCTTTATATTTATCAATTGGTGTTGAGTGAAATAACATATCATTAAAACCACAATATAAGTTTAGTTATTATACAATTTTAAGGGTAAACAGTTTGGCGCCTAACATGGGGCTAAGGATAATAGTTATTACTTGATACTGATTCCGATAACACACGCCACTTTATGCTTGTAATTGTAAGTTTTTTTCTGTTTTCAGGATAAAACATGTCAAACTCACAAACAATACCCAAACATGGTGACAACGGCCTCGAATTTCACGAGGAAAATGACAATATAGCTACCCCGGGTATCGAGGTGCCTTAGGCTAATCTAGAGGAAGTACCAATTACAAATCTCGTCATCGTCAGTTCACATATCGCCCTAAATGAAAATTTGGGCGTTGATCCCAAAAGTAGCGTATGGGGAGAAGATCGATCTGGTGGTCAAGGTACGCAAGGCGGAGGAGATAGTGGAGTTAGCCTCCAGTAGATATTTGAAATGTACATGCTCAAAAAACCGCAATAGCACAACGACAAAATCAACATCGAACGCCGAGTGAGGTCGAACCAGAAGCCATCCACTGGACCGAGCCAGTACGGGAAAGATCAAACGCCAACGAATAGGGGACTGATCCCACCATTATGAAAATGCTCGAGGATCTCACTAAGCGAATTGAATCGGGAGAAAAGAAAATCGAGGTAAATGATAAGAAAGTAGAGACGTACAACTCTCGAGTTGACCAAATATAGGGGAACCACCGATTTTAAAAGGTATGGACTCCAAAAAGGTTGTGCAGAAGATGTTTCCCCCAAGTGCGGCTTCGAAGCCCATTCCGAAGAAATTCTACATGCCGAGAATACCTAAGTACAATTGGACCACTGATCCTAATGAGCATGTAACCTCTTCTACATGAGCTATAAAAGGAAATGATTTGGAAGATGATGAGATCGAATATGTTCTACTGAAGAAATTTGGAGAAACTCTATCGAAGGGGGAAATGATATGGTATCATAATCTGCCACCTAATTCAATCGATTCCTTCGCCGTGCTTGCAGAATTTATTGTAAAGGCACATGCCGGAGCAATAAAGGTTGCGACTAAGAAGTCGGACCTCTTCAAGGTGAAACAAAAAGACAACGATATGTTGAGGGAGTTCGTATCTCAATTCCATATGGAACACATAGAACTACCACTGGTCACAGACGATTGGGTTGTTCAAGCCTTTACACAAGGTTTAAATGAACGAAGTTCGGTGGCATCTCGTCAACTGAAGCAGAATTTAATTAAATATCCGACGATAAACTGGGCCGCTGCATATAATCATTACCAGTCAAATATCAGGGTCGAGGATGATCAATTAGGGAACCCTTCTGGTTCCGTTTATCCAAACAGGCCCGTTGGCATAAATAAGAGGGATATCGACAGAGAACCTCAGTCAAACAGAGACCGATATCAACCATACAATGCAGATCGTAGAAACAACGGCCCAGGATGCAATCTCATCCGAAATGATCGAAGGAATGATCGAGGCCAGAGTTCTCAAGGACTCATTAGAAAAAGTGGTTTCGATAAACATATCGACCCCACAGAGGCACCCTAATTATCGGAGTACAACTTCGGCATTAACGCATTGGGTATTGTGTCAGCCATTGCGAGAATCAAAGATACTTGATGGCCCAGACCCTAACAGACTGATCCATCCCAAAGAAATCCAAATCAAATATGAAATACCATGGTACACATGGTCACCGAACCGAAGAATGCAGACAACTAAGGGAGGAGGTAGCCCGTATATTCGACAAGGGTCACCTTCGAGGGTTCTTAAGTGACCGAGCTCAAAACCATTTTAGAGACATGGATGCGAATAGGAATAACGAGCAACAAGAACTACAACACATGATTCACATGATCGTTGGAGGGGTCGATATTCCACAAGGGCCCGTATTTAAACGCACTAAATTATCGATCACCAACGAAAAACGAACTCGAGACTATGTGCCAGAAGACACTTCATCATTCAATGATGAGGAAGCAGAAGAGATCTCACAACCCCACAATGACGCTTTGGTAATTTCTATCCTTATGAATAAAATTCAGGTTAAACGTGTTTTAATTGATTCAAGGAGCTCGACCAATATTATTCGGTCTAAGGTCGTGGAGCAGCTTGGCCTACAGGATCAGATTGTACCCGCAACTCAGGTTCTCGATGGTTTCAACATGTGAAGTGAAACAACTAAAGGTGAAATCATTTTACTAGTAAACATAGCTGGGACTATTCATGAAGCCAAGTTCCATGCAATCAAGGGTGATATGAGATCCAACACCCTACTCGAAAGACCCTGGATTCACAATATGAGGGCGGTCCTGTCAACCCTTCACAAAATGATGAAATTCCCGATATCGGATGGAGTAAAAACGGTATAACGGGAACAACATGCTTCAAAGGAAATGTCCGCACGTGGGGGTTAACTGAGCAATGAAATTGTTGATGTAATTCAACCTACCCAGCAAACTCATGACCTCTTTCTTGGTTCTCGGAGGGGGCAAATCCCGAATAGACTTTATCTTTGTTGGATCCTGTTATATACCCCGTCGACTAACTATAAAACCCAACAATTTCCCATACGGAACTCCGAAAGCACACTTGGCTGGATTCAATTTTAAGTCATACTTACGCAGACGTTCGAAGAATTTTCTCAGATACTGCACATGGTCGTCTTGCTTCCTAGACTTAATAATCGCATCATCCACGTATACCTCAATCTCCTAGTGCATCATGTCATGAAAAATGGCAGTCATATCCCTCACATAGGTTGCCCCGGCATTTTTTAGGCCGAATCGCATAACCCGATAACAGTAAGTACCCCAAGGTGTGGTGAAGGCCATTTTCTCTACATCTTCTTCATCCATCAAAACCTGGTGATACCCAGCGTAACAATCTACGAAAGATTGTATCTCATGTTTGGCACAGTTGTCAACCAAGAGGTGAATGTTTGGCAATGGAAAGTTATCCTTGGGGCTTGCTTTATTCAAATCCTGATAGTCGACACACACTCGGACTTTCCTGTCTTTCTTCGGTACCGGGACGACATTAGCCAACCACGTGGTGTATTGGACCACTCAGATTACTCCAGCTCTTAACTGTTTAGTGACTTCTTCTTTGATCTTGTGACTCATGTCTGTTTTAAATTTTCTCTGTTTTTGTTGGACATGCGGATAATCAGGGTAGGTTGGCAATTTGTGCATCACCAAATCAACACTCAGTCGGGGCATATCATCATAGGACCAGGAAAACACATCTTTGAATTTGAATAGAAGTTGGATCAAAGCATCCCTAGTCCTTTCATCAGTGTAGATACTTATCATGGTTTCTCGGACTTCTTCTGAATTACCCAAATTAACCTGTTTGGTTTTGTTTAAGTTTGGCTTAGGCTCATTCTCGGATTGTTCCAATTCTCAATTTATTTCCTTAAAAGACTCATCTTCATCATATTCCGGTTCTTGATTAATTATTTTTTTGTTAGACGGCGTGTCAAGATCTGGGCGTGAAGTCCGCAAGCATGTCATGTTATTTAAGTCCGCATTATTAGAACTGAAAAGAGAGATAAGAGAAAAAAATAGCAAAAATATTAGGACGAATAAAGAGATTTGTGGACTATGAAATATTAATTTCATTTCATTGAATTTTGAACATAGGAGGGTTTACATCAAAATTTTAAAAAGGCATAAACTAAAAACACTCGAGTTACACCCTGGAATAACTCGAAGTGCATAAGGATGGAAAGATTGAACTATCGGGACTCCCGCGTGACTGGGAATGGAGTAGCCTTCTAATTTTGGAGCTTGGCGCCAGGACCCATATATTGCACTTCAGTAGTGCTTGATCCTTCTCCTGGTTGGACCATATGAGCCTCATACAACATCTGTCTCATTGCTCCACAGATTTCTTCAATTTCTTCGGCCGTGAAAGCCTCCTCCTCTTCCTCTATGTATTTTGGCTTGACGAATGATTCGGTGATGTGCGGGATTGGATGAGGCAATACCCAACCATCTTTCTTACGTTGGTCAGCCCATTTTTCATCATCGGGAGTAGCTTGAAACCCTACGCCGAAGAACTTCTTACTAGTAGGCAAGGTGATAGGTTCTTTAATGCCTTTCAAGGACATCCGAGCCCTTTTACAGGTGTGTACCCATGTTTAATCATGTCTCTAGCGACCATAATTGATGCGTTTGATAGGAAGGGTTGAGGACACGTGTTACTTCCTCATATTGGTCCGCAACCACAATCTCGAATGTCTGGTAGACTATATGCTCGCTGCCTTTTCTTGCTTCCAGGCATGAGACTAATTGGTCCCTACAAATACATTGCTCGTCCTCTCCATGGAACATAATTTCATGGTCTTCATACTAAAACTTAACCATCTGGTGGAGAGTAGATAGCACTGCCCCTGCTTCATGGATCAAATTCCTTCACAAGAGATAATTGTAGGAAGTATCCATATCTAAGACCTTGAATGTCACTTCAAAATCTACAGGGCTGATTGCCAAGACCAAATCAATCTCCCCGATTGTGTCCCTTTTGATGCTCGAATGCATGGACGCACACATTGTTGGGCCTAATTCTCTCAGTCCCGATCTCCATTCTTTGTAGGGTCGAGAGAGGGCAAATATCAACCCCATATCCCCTGTCCACCATAACTCTTTTCACATAGTACCCTTCACATTTAACAGTTAGGTGGAGAGCTTTGTTGTGGTCAGCCCCTTCTGGAGGCAAGTCATTTTTGCTAAATGAGATCCGGTTGACTTCGAAAAATCATTCCGCCATTCTTTCCATTTTCTCAACTGTGGTCTCGATCGGAACATATGCTTCATTAAGTGTTTTGATCAGGATTTTCTGATGCTCGTTTGAACTTATCAGCAAGGACAGAAGTGACACCTGAGTGGGGGACTTTCTGAGCTGCTCAATTACGGCATATTCAGAGGTTTTCATATTTTTGAAGAAATATTCTGCCTCTCCGGCACTGATTGTCTTCTTAGAAGGAAAGCGCTCCTGCTTGCTTTTGTTCAGTTCTTCCAGGTTGAGGTATTTCTCTGATGAGTTTATCTCACTCGCTTCCCCAGTAATTTCTTTTCCTTTGTACGTCACCAGCGTCTTGTTGTAAATCCAGGGGATGGCAGTAATGTCCTTTATGGGATTCTGTGGTGCGCGACTAATAACCACGGGCTCATTCACCCTTGGTGAAATTATCGGCCCCCGCGCCACATAAGTCCCCTTCGGTATGTATATTTCCGGGACATTAGGCATAGTCTTGTTGTGTTGCAATCTTTTGGGAGGGCTTAACACAAATTGTTCCTTCCTGGGTGCCTTGGGAACATAAAGAACAACATCTTTAGAAGGCCCTGTCCCTGTCTTTGTTTCAACCTCTCTTGTGGCCGGAAGAGTGGAGTTACCTTTCTTCTCTTCCTTAGCTTGTTTTGGTGTCGCTTTGGGTTTCTTCTCTATATCAGTAATTGCGATGATAGTTTTCAGAGCCGGATCAAATTCTCGGTCTTCAAAAATCATGCCAATAATTGGCCTGTTATTGTGAGCAGACAACAGGTTATTGGTCACATTGGGAGCTTTTTCGTCCCTTATTACCACCTTCTTTTGTTCTATTAAGCTCTCAGCTGCCCGCTTGAGGGTCCAACAATCCTCAGTATCGTATCCCTCGGCCCCTGAGTGATAGGCACACTAAGTACCTGGCCGGTAAGAGGGGTATTCTGGGTTTTTCCTGTTTTGTTGTACAGGCTGCAACAGACCCATTTGGACCAACTTCAGGAAAAGGCTAGAGTATGATTCGCCAATTGGTGTAAAGTTGGTCCTTCTGGGTGGTTCTCGGGGATTGTTTTGTGGAGGGCGAGGATTATACTGATCTTGGAAAGAAGGGTTGTTTCTGGGTGGTGGGACTTGATTTTGATTATAGTGTTGTTGGACATTTATTAGTGGATAAGGTTGAGGCATTATAACATATGCCGCATCTTGTATGGGGTAGAAATGACGTGGGGCATTGGAAAAATAGTCTCGAGGCTGCCGGGAGTTTCTTATACTGGAGGCCATCATTGTTGATTCCTCTTTGTTCTTCATATTGGCTGCACTTCCTGACCCACTCTGGATTTCCTGGGAAGTTTCTCTTATGGCGGATTGTCTTAGAATGCGACCGATTTTCAGACCGTTTTCAACCATCTCTCCAATTTTTATCGCTTCCGCAAATGGCTTGCCCATGGTGGACATCATATTCTAGAAGTAGTCGGCCTTCTGAGTTTGTAAGAAAAAGCTGACCATTTCTGTCTCATCCATCGGAGGTTTTACTCTGGCAGCTTGCTCACGCCACTTAATAGCGTATTCCTTGAAGCTTTCCGATGATTTTTTCTTCAGCTTGGACAAAGAATTCCTGTCTGGTGGTATGTCCACGTTTTATTGAAATTGTTTGACAAAGTCCCGGGGTCGTCCCATGTATGCCACTGGGATATATCTTGGTCCATGTACCACTCAGACGCAATCCCGGCCAAGCTCTCCCGAAGTATGCCATTAAAATCTCTTCCTTTCTGTCTGCTCCCCTAAGCTGGTTTCAATATCTTTTTAGATGAGCAATGGGATCCCCATGTTCGTCATATTTCTCAAACTTAGGGGTTTTAAACCCGAGAGGCAGGTGAACATGCACAAGTCGGCATAAGAAACACTTTTCAGACCACTTAATCCCTGTATGTTTTTGAGACTCTGCTCAATGCTTTTCATTTTTCGAGCCATCTCTTCCTACTCGGGGTTCCTTTTGTCTTGTCCCACGGCGACTTCATGCCGAGGTTGCTGAGGGTATGAGTTTGGAGTAACATGAGTTGAGTCCAGATGGAAAGATAGTGTTGAAAGGTAAAGGCCGACGGCTCGAAGTTTGGTCCAGCTACTGTTGGCGGCGCCGTGGCAGAGGTTGGTGGTGCAGTAAAAATGTTAGAGGATACACCGGAAAATAGTGCTTGGGGGCGGACCTCAGAAGGCATTTCGGTGAAATAAGCTGACATAGTCGGGTACCTGAATGGGGTAGCTGGGTAATTGATAGGTATGTTGGAGGTTCCTCCTGTTCTGGGAACCAACTCGGGAAAACCAGGGATGGTGCTGGGCGGTTCCCTACCATTAGACCAGGCGTCCGACATTTCCAACCTGCAGCGATGCAATATTATATTTTCTTCAGCCGTAGTTGACTCAGATGTCGGGATGATCGAGCTTGGGTCATCCTCAGAGGAGTTGATGATTGGCAGGTGACTTTCCGATATCATTTCGACACTCCCTTTCGATCTTGTGAAGTATGGGTATGAAGCCAGGTTACCGCAAAACCAACCACCTAAAAATGACACCTTTTAAAGAAAAATAAAACCATGAAACCTTTAGATTGAGGCATTCAACATATAGGGAATCGCACGTTGGGGGTATGCAATGCACCTGGGCAGTTAAACGCTTTCTACATGTCTTGTATCAGCTGAGTGTTTCATCCCGGCTTCTTCTTTTTTTTTTGAAATTTCTTTTCCTTCTTTACTCTCTCTTTTTTTTTTCAAAATTTCTTTCTTTCTTCTTCTAGATCATCTTTTCTTTCTTAGGGCTATGATCGAATCCTACGTGGATTGCTTACGTATCACGACTCCGCGTGAATAAGATCATTACGTAGTTCAAGTGAATAAATACAAAAGGAAATAAACATTCTGTCTTTCAAATTTTGTTTTCATTAAGTAAAACTTCAAATTTCATTCATTACAAAAGACTCTGACATATACAGACTCAAAAAGGGACATCATGAATACATAAGTGCCTCTATTGTTCCAGGGGACTGCGGGACCTCAGTCGGTCTCGCCTTGGGCCTGCGTTCCATGTCTTGTTGGAGGCGATTCAAGTCATCCATTACCTGGCGGACGAAGATCATCACCATAACGAAGAAGGTGGATCAAGTCATATCCTTACACTCTTGGCATTTTGTAACAACATAATCAGCGATTTCTCTGACCCTTTGGCTGATGATACCCTTTTCCTGGAGTAAGCGCCTGATCTGTTGGGATCTAGCCTCTAAAACCTGAGTGTCCTTATGGTTCTATTCTTGCAACTGTTGCAAATCTTCCTCCAAATGAGTCATCATCGCATAACAGTGTTCCCGTGCTGCTTTGAACTTTTTTTATTGTTTAGCCATTTCATTTTCGAGGGTGGAAACCTTTTCTTTTAGGCCTGTGACTTCTTGGTAATATTTTCTTTTAAATTTTGAACAAACTCTACCCTTTCCTCCGCATTTCTTGCCAATTTTTCTTGAGCTCTGGTCAATTCCTCCTTAGCTTTTTCCAAATCATCCCCATAGTCACACCCTTTTTGCCTAAGACTATTGATAAGTCTTTCATCAGTTCTGCTTCTTTCTGGGTTCTCAGCAGCTACTTTAATTTTTTGGATCTGGGCTCGGAGAGACTCATTTTCTTTGATCAACCTTTTTTTGTCCCCTTCAGCTGTCGCGATTTGCAAACTGTTTTCAAATTTGATAACTCTGATCTGGGCTTCCAATTTTCTTATTGTGGCCATGTAGTTGTTCTCTTTTACCAACCGGTCCCAAGGCTCTTCCGCTTTATCGATAAACTGTTGTACGTGGGGCCTCTTGGCGGGACGCTCCGGCTCTTGGTGCTCTCTACCCCTTCTACCATACCAAGTGGTGTAGCCAGGCTCTACCTCACCTCTGGATAAATCCATCACTCAAGTTTGTGGCTCCAAAAATCTACACTGATGCCAAATGTGGCGGACACTATCCTCCAGAAATGCGGATCTAGGGCACAATTCAATTACTTACCGACTTAGGTCTTCATCGTGTGGAACATTTTGATGCCTTCCTAGTTGTCGTAAGACCCGATGTGGGGCATATGGTTGAATACTTTGTAGACCCATCAATAGAAGATAACATACTTCGGCTGACATATAGATGACTTCATTGATAGGGAGCCAACTGAATGTCCATTCAATTTGGTCGGCAGTCAAAGAACTCAAGTGTGCAAGCCAGGCTTCTGTGCCTTCTGGAAATTCATGCCCCTCTACCCGAGTCCTATGTTCTTCAATGCAATTTAGGCCAGTCAGACCATAATTCATATACCCTGGGTGACGGTAGAGATGTTCGATCATCCATATTTGTAAGAGTAGATTGCAGCCCGTGAAAAACTTTCTTCCGGATTGGCAAAACGTTAAGGCACGGTAGATTTCTGCCACGATCATTGGTACAAAAGTTCCATTAGACTTTTTTATCATGAAGTCGGCTACTCCTACGATTCCAATATCTATACATCCATCGCTCCTGGGGCAGATTAGGATACCCAAGAATGCTACCACAAAGGCCAATCCCCGACGGGCCCCCCAATTAGTTTGATTCCCATGGTGGGTTAAACCGGTGTTTACAACTTCAAAACCTTGAGGATCCCCGTAATGACGGTAAAGGAAGTAAAATGTGCAGAATCCCTCAGATAAGTTCGAATCTTGGATTTCCCGACTGATGCTCAGAAGGTCCAGGATTTTGTGAGGAGTCACAGCTCTGGGTGCTACCGGATAACGGCTTTTGGGATTCTCACTGAGGCCAGCATACCCCGCTATCTCTTCCAGTGTAGGTGTCAATTCAAAATCCGAGAAATGAAACACATTGTGTGCGGGATCCCAAAATGGTATTAGAGCCTCAATCATGTCCAACCTCAGCTTAATCTTCAAAAGGCCGGTGATCCCGCCTAAAGCTTTTACCACGACACCTCTACTGACTTCCCCCAAGTTTCTCCACCACATATGGAGTCCTATGGAAATTTCCTCTACAACTTTGAAGGGGATATTTTCAACGGTGTTCATCCTGCACATTTATTTAGGCAATTGGTTAAGAAAAAAGAAAAAACCCTGATTTATTTTTAACCAAAGAGAAAAAGGTGCTAATTCTGCAAAGAGTCTTTAACTAATTGAAAATAGACCATCATTGCAAATACGGCCCTTCAACACTTCGGGAAGGAAGATTTTAGTGCTGTGTTTGCTAATTGGGTCAAAAATTTGAAAAAGACCATAGGTGGCTATTCTTGCAAAAACAGCCTTTTGGCACCCCGTTGGGACATTTTGGCTGCTTAGACAAGGACGACATCACCTTTATTTATGACCATATTTTTTGAAAGATAAGGTTGGACCCGATGAGGGTTGCCTACGTATCCCACACCGGCGAGAATCAAACATTGCGTAGTTCGGGAAATTTTGACACGGTTTGAAAAACATGCACTGACTCATTTCCTTTTTCCATTTTATTTTTTTAAAATCTTGGCAGAGTTTCGAGACAATTTCGAATATCGGTGTTCTTTTTTTTTCAAAAATCAGAAAATTTCTATTCTATTTCGCTCTTGGTTTTTCTGACATTTCTTTTATTTAGCCGGTCGACAAACAAGCCGAAATGAAATAATGTACACATAGCCAGGTAAGATGCATCAAGATGGTCTTTATTTTCAGGTTCACCTATCCTAGACGGACGCACCCCCTGTGTTGAGTCCCCTAAGTCAAATTCACATGATGCAGATAATCGTTCCTACTAGGGATACGACATGAGGCTATGTTATTCTAAGTTTAAATCCTGGGGTTTTGTTCTAGACCAGGCTTATCCGAGCGGACAACTCGAGTTGGGGGAGGGGCAGTGTACCAGGAATGCAGAAGCTTCACTGGCTTTGTAATTTGTCCGAACCTCGTTCTAAAATTTGGATATGACTCTAACAGAAAAGAAGTCACACGAAGTGCACACTTCCTAGATGATTTAGAAGAATAAGAGAGAAAGAGGGTTTCGACACAATTTATATACACTTCAGATAATATCAAATCGGTAAAAAAATGGCATTTAACACATTAGGTTTAAACATGTAACAATCAGGTAATAATGAAAGTAAAATATAACAGCTATTCTAAGATCGAATTCTTGAACCCTGAACCAGAGATTCTGGGTTCGGGTCCCCAGCAGAGTCGCCAGAGCTGTCACACCTCCTTTTCACTAACCCGGTTTAATGAAAGGGGTAATAAGGGAGTTTGTCCACTTTAAGTGACATTATTCGGATTTGGGAAATATTTTAGTTTTCAGAGTCGCCACCCGGATTTTTGACGATGTTCCGGGACACTATTTTATTGAAATCCCAAACCGAGGAAATTTGGACTCTGTTTTATTTTGTCTACGATCAGAAATCAAAGTAAGGAATTCTATTAACCCGGGAGAAGGTGTTAGGCATTCCCGAGTTTCATGGTTCTAGCACGGTCGCTTACTATTAATATTTGGCCTAAGTTATCTGATTATTTCCATATTTTTAGCCTATTGTGCATTTAGCCTTTTTAACTTTCAACCGCTTTTAACATTTATGGATTTATCTTGAAACAAGTCACGATGCCGCGCACTTGTTTGTTTTGGACGCATTATAACTCCGCCACATGAAATGCACCCACAATTACAACATGTGATTTTTATTGTGGTTTTGAGTTAAAGTCGGGGACATGAGTTGCCACACCCGAGTGTAGATTATATAGTCAAGACTATGGTCGTGGCGATTTTAAAATGCCTATTTTGAGGTGATATTCAATTACTCTCTAGGTTTTCTATCTAAAGAGGTATTTTTAGTTTTACGGGATATGTGTAGAAATCAATTCAGATATTTATGGATTTACCTTAGAACAAGTCATGATGACGTGCACTTGTTGTTTTTGAACACATTGCAATCACGTCACATGAAATACACCCGTGATTGCTACGTGTGATTTTATCATGGTTTGAAGTTAGGGTCGGGGGCACGAGTTTCCACGCCCGAGTGTAGGTTATGGTTGTTTGAAGTGATTTTTCAATTACTTACTAAATTTTCAAACTAAAGAAGTATTTTTCGACCTAAAGGATATGTGTGAGATTGTCTAAAATTAAATTCACTAGCCTAAAGGACGAGATACTTGGGCTATGGCCATATTTTAGCCCTAATTTATTGTTTAACCCTTTGGTCAATCCTAATTGTGGCTAATTTCACAAGAGAGAGTAAACTATGTGACTTAATTAAAGCATATTAACAAGGAAAAAATTATTGGTTGACAAATCACATATTTGAAAGGTCAAATAAACACATAGATCATTGATTGAATTGTTTTATCAACTTCAAATATCCTAGACTCATACTATCTGATTCATAATCCATACATATTGAGTCGTACATATTGTTATAAATTCTGGAATCTCNAACACATAGATCATTGATTGAATGGTTTTATCAACTTCAGATATCCTAGACTCATACTATCTGATTCATAATCCATACATATTGAGTCCTACATATTGTTATAAATTCTGGAATCTGAAGAATACGAAATGGATTTGATGAGAAACGCTTTAAATGATAAAATTATATTTGTATATACTTCGAAATTCCTTTTCTCTAAAATCGTTATTTTCAGAATTTTCAATAGGTATTTACGGGGGGCACTTTGGACGGACTGACTTGAACAAAAACTGTAGGAAAAGGTTTTGAAAAGTATCTATTGAATTTTTCAATCAAATCGGAATATTCAAATGGTTAACATATGAAATTTTTCATTTAAATCTGAGAATAAACAGTTTTGAGGCTAAGGGCTTTTCATGTTTTCCAAGCCCAATAGACTGTGTTCGGGCTTTTTCAAGCTCTAACAGGCCATTATCAATATCTTGGCCTATTTTAAACTGTCCTGAATAGCCATGTTTGAGTCCAGTTCACTCAAAACAAATCTGGAACTAATTGTACACACTTTTTCTAAAATTATATGAACACATACATACGAAAGGAAGGACTGCGAATACAATAAATGTAGTATCCAATCTTATATTACAACTAAAGACAATATAGAATTGTAAAAAAAAAGTACACTTTCTACTCAAGAAACACAATTTCCTAAAGTATGAAAAATAAATAAATAGTAATACAAAATGAACATAAGCTGCTGCTCCTGCGCGAGCCAGCAACACCCATAACTTGAAATCCTGCATTTTCATCACTAATTTTATAACTAAATAACACGAACTCCATGTGCACTTCAAGGTTTGAATCTGACCATTATAGAGGTCAGGTTCGACCCCTTTAGTGCTGTTTCGACAGTGGTTTCTAAATATATAGGGTCTGAGCCATCCAGACCTTAGTGCTATTTTTCTAATAACTCTACCATGACTCTGATTACATAGATACATATTCAATCACAGAATCATACAAAAAGATAATGAAAGTTAAGATGAAGAAGATTCAGGATAAATCTCAGAAATTGGAAACTTGACAAATATACTTGACTTGTTAATACAATACTCAAAATTTAACACAAACATTCATATATATCTCAACATCAGATTTGCATACAGATTTATACGAAAGAGAACTTAAACAAATCCAACAGATTCAAAAGGAGCCATTGATTCAGACCTAAAATTTTCATTTAATGTAAAGTGTTACATACCTTTTAAGAAAAAAAATAGCAAAAGAGATCTGGACCAAATAAAAGTCTAGGAGAAGTGGAATCAACAGAGAAAAAGAAAACCCAGCAACAAATGAGCAGCATGTCAGCAGTAGATCAGAACCAAAAACAGGACCAGTAGGAAGAAACCCAGAGATTCGAGTGGGAATACTTAAAGCTCTTCAAAAAATAAGAATGTCCAAGAAGAACAAAAGCAGATAACCAAACAGTATACTAAGGAATTTTGTTCCAAAGGATCAGATTTTTCTTTTCTTTGTTTTTCTACTAATATTTTGGGAAATCTTTTTGTGAGCAGCAGCAGCTATGTTTTTCTGTGTTTTTATATTTTCAGCGGTGGAAAGGGTGTCCAGAAAAGGAATCCTCTTAGTGGTAAAAAGTGTGTGTATTTATAGGGGGTTTGGGATAGGATATGCTTGGCATATTCCTTATCCAAAAATGCTGAAAATAGTACAAAGACAGTTGTCACCCTTATCTTTTGGGGCTGCTGCCCTTACCAATTAATCAAACATAGTTTTCAATCATGATATTAATCGACGAGACAAATTAAACATGACTGCCATGAAGCATATTTAAAACTTACTAACATTAAAACCTAAGTTGCATTATTCAACTATCTTAACAGGGTTCGATTAACCTAAACACGTACGATTGAACTAAAATAAACAGATTCAATTAATCAAAAATGGATCAAGGATAGGAAACAAACACACATGTGAAACAGTGATAAAACCCTAGGCTAGTTACTAAGCAAATTAAACATGAAATACATTCAGGGTTTTGGATTAATCAAGGAAAATGACACATAAACAAGCAGGGACATAATAAAAAAAATGAAAAAGCTAGCCTAAACAGGAACAATGAAAACAATGATTAAACAATTAACCTATTCATGGTTTTTCATAATAATACAAAAGAAACAGATATAAAAGAAAAGGGGATACCCGTTTAAGGGGGTTTGGCCGGAAAACTTCAACTCGCCGGACTTTGGCCGGACTCCGGCGAGGTTGGAAATGATCCAAACCCGCATGAATCAATAGCTCTCATCAAAAGCTATCGACTCATGCAGGTACGAGTCATTGAAGATCCTTGAATCAGTGCGCATGAGAGAATTAGGGTTTTGGAATTTTAGATATGAAATTGGGGATTTTGGGATGGTTTTATGAGAAAACTAACGCTAGGAGGTGCTTTAAGAGGTGAAGGAGGTTGTAGGGTAGAAATTTGGGCTTGATTGGTGGTTCTCCACCGCTAGAGGCGATTTCCAGCCGGCGGAGCACGGCGGAGGAACGGCGAGGTTAGAGAGATAAGAGAGAGACGGCAAGGGGCGGTCGTCTCTAGAGGGGGTGGTGTTAGACTTTGAACTGAGGGGTAGGGGGTAACGTTTGGACATTTATATATATTTAAGGCTTGGGGAGTTCCTGGCCGTTTGATTTATTTTGATCAACATCTGGGATTTGTTCATTATATAAAACGGGGTCGTTGGGTAGTGTAGGGGCTGGACCGGATGATCTTGGCTGAGTCGTTTGGTTAATTGGGCTAGAGGGTATAGAGATTGTCTTGGGTCGTTTGTGTAGTGTAAAGACCATCTTTTGGGTAACACTCTATAATTAGTTAATCTCAATTAATTCAATTAAAACCAACCCTAATTAAATTAAAAATGTAATAATTAATTCTAAACCTTATTTTCATCTAATCACGGATTAATTAAGAATAAAACAATTAATTTTATACCCCTAATTAGATCCATGATTCATTGGATAAAAATGATTAATTTTAGTAATTAGTTGTTAAAATTACATTACATCAAATAATCATCATTCGTCTATTATTTAATCCGGTTAGTTACAAGTAAATTCATAATTCTTTGATAATAGTGATGTAATTTTAATAAATTCTCAAAGATGAATTATGAATATGCAAATGCAAACAATTCACAATTAATCACTAAAATTCCACAAAATTTGTAAAATTAATTTATTTATTGAATTTTGTATGAGTATATCACGGGTGAAATATCACATGCTCACACTATTCATCGGTAGCAAAGTAACGAAGTTCCTCGAAGATCATAAAATTAAAAGGATCCTATCAACGCCTTATCACCCAAATGCAAACGGCCAAGCCGAGTCCACGAACAAAACTATCATTCAAAACATAAAGAAGAGGTTAGACAATGCGAAGAGGAAGTGGAGAGAAATATTGCCCGAGGTACTATGGGCATATCGAACGGCGTCGAAGTCAAGCACGGGAGAGACCCCGTTTTCTTTGGTATATGGGTCTGAGGCATTGATACCAGACGAGGTCGGAGAGCCGAGCGTCAGATTTCAGCATGCCACCGAGGATTCGAACAACGAGGCTAAGAACACCTCTCTCGACCTACTAGATGAAAACCGCGTGGCCGTGTTAGTTCGAATGAACGCTTGAAAACAAAGGATCGAAAGGTACTACAACAGAAGAACAAACCTTCGATACTTCGGAGTCGGGGATTTGATTCTAAGGAAAGTCACCCTCTACACTCGAAACCCAGATAATGGGAAGCTAAACCCTAGTTGGGAAGGACCGTACTGTGTCCTCGGAGTAGTAGGCAAAGGATCCTACAAGCTTAGCACTATGGAAGGCGAGCAACTACCAAAAAATTTGAAGATAGCATTGCTCAAACGCTATTATTGTTGAGGTATAACCTTATCCCTTTTTCATTTATATTTCATACTAACTTCTTACAGGCGTTCGATTGGAAATATCGAAGAACCCTCCAGCTCGAAGACCTTGGGTTTTAAAGCATGTGTTGCACCCTTTTTCCCTTAGATCGGGTTTTATCCCAAATGGGTTTTATTGGCAAGGTTTTTAACGAGGCAACATCCATATGCTACCTAAGGAAAATTGAACAAGTATTCAAGGTTTCTTTTTCAATCAACCTCAAATACTGGGGGCATCACCCTCGGAGGTTACATTTTCAAAGAAAACAAGTCATGCCAAGGAGGACTTCGATAGGAGAATGTTGTAATGGACCAAACAGTCAAATGGACCGTGTCCATATAGAATATTCGAGCCCCCGATGGAAAAAACATGTATGCATGTATGGATTACTCAAAAAAGTATTCTTATTATATCAAAACACTTCGTGCCTGAAATAAGTCTACTATTTTCACATTTAATGGCTCAAGGGACAAATACACTAGAATACTCGGGGACTGTCATTGATAATCAACGGATCGAGCCATCTAAAACTCGAACTGACAATACCTCAATGAGGCAAACTCGAACTTATAAGACTTCAATGAGGCAAACTCAAACTTATAAGACCTCAATGAGTCACCCTCGAACTTCTAAGACCTCAATGAGGCATACTCAAACTTACAAGACCTCAATGAGGCAAACTCAAACGTATAAGACCTCAATGAGGAATACTCGAACTTACAAGACCTAAATGAGGCATACACGAACTTATAAGACCTTAAAAAAGGCATCCCCTCGATATTAAAGCCAAGGCCATCTCACTTGGGGACTAAAGGCTACGACCGAAATAATGCAGCTCGAAGACGTTCGACTTCCGCCATAAAACTAAAGGCCTTCAAATACTTCAAAAAATTGGTTAAATCACGCTACTCTTGGCATAAGCAAAGGGGATTCGATAAAATCAACCCCGAATAATGGGAAGGATTTGAAAAAACCAGCCTTCGAGAAAACCTCATGAGGTATTCAAATATCGTCGCACATCGACTTGCAATCGAGGTTCCAATCAATCGAATCATCGAAAAGTCGAACGAATATAAAATATGCCAAGGCATAAAATTCTTTTTACAAGTCTTTAGCCAGAAAAGGGGAAAATTGTAGCCATTTTTGAGGTCGAATTGACCCATTCTAATAAGAGACTAAGAGCCGATATGTAAGATCCTAAGGGCTAATCTGAAGAGCCTAAGGGCCAACTTATAAGAGCCTAAGGGACGATGTTATAAATCCTAAGGGATGATACTTAAAGAGCTTAAAGGCCGAAGCACACCATGCCTGAGACCTTACCTAGTTCGAACTCGAAAGTCTCGATCTGAAGCTTAGCTCGAAGATCGGATCCTAAGTGGTCACCTATTATCGATCGTTCATCGAACACAAAACCTAAGGGTTTTATATTATAAGTCCAATAAATCGGACTGATCGTCAACAAAACCAATTCTCATTTCAAAGGCAAAAGCAAGACGAAAACACAAAGATGAAACAACATATTTCTTTATATATCAGATAATGGTACAAAAGTACATTTACAATACTCCCACAACGAGCCCTTACAAAAAATCAAAGAAGGCCTAGTCTATCATCGGGGTCTTCTGCTCAGAGGCAGCTCCCACGGGGACTACATCTTCGGTAACTTGACCTGCGGCAGCTTGGTCTTCGAGAGTCTCTCCCCCCTCAGGGACTTTGTCTTCATCAACCCCTTCGGGACCAGCCTCTTCTCCGGAAGCCTCCTCGTCAGTCTCCTCTTCATCATCCTCAACATTAGCTTCGTCATCGAGGAAAGGACGAACTTGGCATCAGCCTCGTCTTCCTTAGCCTGCTCTATCTCCTCGGAGAGATCGAAGCCTTTAGCATGGATCTCCTTGAGGGTTTCCCTCCGGGATCGACATAGGACATAGTCGTTGCTTCTTTTCTCCCGGTTGGAGGGCCCCCTCAACTCCATCTGAGCATCAATATCATCTTTGAAATAGATGGCTACCATCTTGTCAGCTGTAGCTTGTATTTCTTTGTCTTCGGCTCGGGCTTCCTCAGCTTTGGCCTTCTTGAGGCCAGCCTCGAGCTCGGCTATCCTTCCCGCCAGAACTGAATTGCTCTCTTGAGCATTCCGAAGTTGAATCTCGAGGGCAGATACTTTTTCAAATGCATCTTTTTTGGTCGCGGCAAGGATATCCATCTGTGCCTTCCTTTCATTGCACTAAGAGTTGACCTGGTTGACCTCACCCGAAGGAGTTCCAGCATCTCTACCTTTCACTGCAACTGAGATCGAAGTGTTAGCCTCCGAAGGTGGGAGAGGTAGTCCATATTTTTTCAGAACTAATGTTACCTGCTTCTCTAGCTCGTCCTCATATTCCCGAGCTTTGGTCAACTCTGATCGAAAATGCCTCAATTCCCTTTCTTTCTTTTCACAAAGGAGCCTGAGGTATTTCTCCTCGTTCGAGGATCTACGAAGTTCATCCTCATAAGGACTCAGCTCAGTCTTAAATTTGTCGAAGGCCTGCAGAAAGGAAAGTTCGATTAGACAAAAGATGAAAGTATGAAGTTGGAAAAATTATAGTGCTATTGAAAACTTACAATTGAGTAAAGCCGCCGAGCCTCCTCGAAGGTCAATTTTGCATCCGCCAGTTCGGCCTCATCAACCCTAGTAAAGCAACCCTGGAAGGGGTCATTTTCACTTGGGACTCCGCCTAACTCGGGCGTCCTCAGGTTCCGGGCAACCCTTATGGTATCTTTGGAGAAAGATGGAAATGACGGTGAATGACGTGCTGTCATTTCCTCGGGGAGATCACCCAAGGGGCTCTGACCGGGCAGAGGTGCTTCGAAGCTTGCTCCCTTCGGAGTATTTCCCGAAGTCTGAGAAGCAGTCGCCAAGTCAGGTGATGAAAGACCTTCGTCCCTTTTTTCTTTTGGAACTCCTCCTTTGAGGCTAGGGGCCTTGGTTCCAGCGGTCTAGCAGCCTCGGAAGACTTTCTGGTTCGGGTCACCAACGTCGAACCCTCAACCTCGTCTTCATCATCACCCATGGACCGGCGGACAAAGTCAAAATCCTCGTTGATAACAACATTCTTCTTGCGTCCCCAAGATGGCTTTACTTCGCTTTGGGTTTCTCGTTCTTCGAGGATCTTTTCCTCTTATTATTCTTCTTTGGCTCCAGAGCCAAGGATCCCTCTTCCTCCCCGAGAGGGGGCGACCTCATCTTAGAGAAATCACCAATGCCTGCGAAAGTGGAATTAAGCCACATGAACAAAGGGTTGTTTCTTTTTTAGGAAGGAAATATTACAACACGTACTGTGGTGTTTCGCTTCCCACTTGCCCTTCGACAAATCCTTCCACTTGCATTTTTCATAAGAAGAAGTAGCAGCCAGTTTGCGAGCCCAATTCACTAGATCGAGGACCGCATTAGGCATCCATGGAATTGGTGTGGAAGTAAAAAAGGAACAATTATGCAAAATTCAGCGAAAATTATGAAAATGAAATAGAGCAAAGTATTTTACTCACGTTCGAAGTTCCATTTCTTGGGGAATGACAGGAACTCGTTAGGAATAATGTTGATGGTCCTCACTCAGATGAACCGGCTCATCCAACCTCGATTTTTGACTTCATCGTTACAGAAGAAGAAGGACTTTGTGGATCGGTATTGGAGCTTAATTAAACCTGGGAAATGTTAAGGTCGATACAATTGGATGAGGTGGCTGAGGGTGAACTCGATCTCTTCCTTTTCGGCGAAGAACCTCATCATTAATATGATATGCCAGAAGGACGAATGAATCTGGCCTAATGTAACTTGATACTTTTGGAAAAATTTGAGCACGAGTGGGTCGAGGGGACCCAGTGTAAAGGTCTATGTATATACTCTCAAGAACCCCTCTACATGGGTCGTAATATCCTCTCCTCGAGAAGGTATTTGCATAACGACATCCTTTCCTCATTTACATTTTCTCCTTACAGCTTTGAGGTGTCCTTCCTCGATGGATCTTATATACCTCGATGCGTGTTCCCGACGCCCGGGAACATCGGGAGGATTCTCTATTGTAAAGTCTTTCTTCAAAGGAAAATTGCTCGACGATCTCATGGAGCGTCGGCAGTTTACCACCGGCCGGACGGGAAGCAGAAGTGGAGGTTCCTTCTTTCTGGGGAACGGATTTAGAGGTTTTCTCCATAGTTTATTTAGAAAAGGAAGAAGGAAATGAATATAACCGGCGAGGTTTTGGGATAACACGGCAGAAGAACAAGTGGTGAGGGGAAAGTTTGTATAAGAAGAGTAAGTATTGCTGAGTGAAAAAGTTCCTAACAAAGAAGCGAAAGCGGATATACATAGGAAGGCGGCGACTGTTCAATGATGTTGGTGGCCGACCGGCTCTGACGAGCACTCAATGCTTTTGGGGAAGAGAACCGACATGACGCTTCGGTCATTTCAATGCCTTCGTCACAGGAATGATATCATCATCCAAGACCTCGTGAAATTCAAATCGTTTCTCATCATTTCATTCTAAGAAACGCGGGGACTATCTGTATATGGACGAAATCGGAGGAGTTCGGTTTCGATGTCTCTATTATGTTTCGAGCCAGAGCTCATGTTCGAGATGAATTTCAAGTCCGATCTCAGAATGTGCATTTCGGAAAGCACATTGAAGGCCCGTCACGGCCTACCTCGAGGTAGTGCAAAATAGATGATAGTTAAGAAAAACGGGAATTTCCCAAGGACACATGGTTATGACAGATAAGATTTTTAAGAGATAGTACAAATCCGTACTAGGCTGTTATACAACTGTACCAATAGTATTCTTTTTCATAATTAGAAATGTACCATAATAGGGTTTTTCCCTCCTATATAAAGGGGACCCCAATCATTTTGTAAGGGAGATCATTCACAACAATAGAACTTAATACTTTGCCTTTTCATTTATTGTTCATACTTTATTGTTACTAAACTGACCTCGAGACCCCGAGACCATCAAACTCGAGGCCCTCGATCCTTTAGCAAAACTTGTTTGGTTATCACATTCTTCTTACTTACACTTATCATTTCTTGATTATTAACTAGTATTGAAATAAATCACCCATTTTTAAAACCACAAATCAAGTATAATTGGTAACACCATTTTCGAGGTAAACAAAAGCAAAATCGGCACCACGCGAGTACATGTAGTTATGTAATAATTATTTTGATAAAGTTTTTCACTTTCAGGAGGATCCCAATGCTTTAAACAAGTTCTGAATTATCTTATTTATTGGATCGGGTTTATATATATAAACTTATGTAATTATTGATTAAAGGAATACAGTAAATTATGGAAGTGTGGAGTAATTTGACGATTATTGGATGTATGTTCAGAAAATAAATATGCATGGCTGTTAACCATATATATTTTTATGTATGTTTTACATGACAATTATTAGTTATTTGTTCTAATCTTTTTAGTGTACATAAATATAAACTTATGTGACTATTGATAATAGGTGTATGTGAACATAAATATGTATTGCTACTGATTTTTAACTATATAATAAGTAAAACTTTATGGTACGACGAAGGATAATATTATAAAGGACAATTGCTCTATGGGGCCATTACCGTAAATAAATATTACTTTTTTTGGGACCCATATAGTAAAACTACTGACGTGTAGACTTCTCCAACTTGAAATACCATTTGGTCTTTCTTTGGTTCCTCTTTGCCATCTGATACAACTTCTGAGGTTTTCAATTCTCCATTTGTTTACCCTAAATATCTGAGTAACAATTAAACTTATGTTGAGGTCTAAAAGATATGTGATCTATTCCAATACTGATTCAAGAACAATAAGATAAATATATGAGTTAAGTGAGCAATATAGATCAAACCAACGTATCAGCGGGCTGCGACCTCGAGCCAAGATGACCTCGAGATGAACTCAGATGAACAGTAAAGTAAAACAGAGAGAATATTATAAAGCTAAAGAACAATTCTGAGAGATGAGAAAAAAGTAAGATTGTATATTCTTTGCCAATGATTGATGATTATTACAAATGAGCAGCCTCCCCTTTATATAATAGGGGAGGGGCCTTAAATGAGGTACATTTCTATTTCTGGAAAGAAATCTAATTGGTAAAGTTGTCTAGCGGATTTGTACGAATTCGTACAAATCCATTATGGGATTTACGCCTTGATCTTTGTGCCGCTATGGAAATTCCCGCCCATTATGGTACAAGCCCAAAATTGTATCATTTCGAGGTAGCTTATACTTGGAACATCAATGTTGTGTGCTTTGGTTCTCAAGGTTTGTGCATCTTCACTAGCCACGAGTCCCATCTATCTTGATTCATCTGAAATCGACCTCGGGGTGACCTCTTAGAGCTTATGAAATCGGACACACCCAATTTCGACCGTATACAGATAGTCACCGCGTTTCTTAGAATAAAATGATAAAAAATGGTTTGAATCTCAAATTCCTAAAGTACCTGATGATGACATCAGCCTCGTGATGCACACGTTGAAGTGACCAAAGCGTCCCATCATTTCGCTTCCCCAAAATATTAAATGTGCGTCAGCGCTGGTCGGCCATTAGTGCCAACGAACGATCTTAGATTTCCTATAAATACTTGGTCATTTGACTCATTGAGGATTTTTATTCTCATTTGCATCTCTTATAATCTCTCTTTCTCCTCTTCCGCCACCGGTTTTTTTGCTTTCTTAAAACCAAAAACCTCCAGATCTTATCTCCTTCTGCCTATTCTTACCAGAATCAATGGCTAAAACCTCTAAAGTTGTTCCTCAAAAATAGGGAACCTCCTCTTCTTTCTCTCGTCCGGCCGGTGGTAAGGCATCGACCCTTCACGAAATCGTTCCCGGCGGATGTACATTGAAGAAAGACTTCACCGTCAAAAATCTGCCCGATGTTCCCGGTCGATGTGAGCACGCTTCGAGATCATCTCGATGCCGTGATGAGGGAATGTGGCTAGGGGGACGAGGTCGTGATACATATCCCCACTCGTGAAGAGGATACTACGACCACGTGGAAGGGTTCTTTAGTGTATATACTTACCACTTCACGTTGGGTCCCCACGATCAAATTGTGATCGAATTTAATAACAAGTACCAGGTTACCCTGTGTAAAATCCACCCGTCCTTTTGGCGGATAGTGATAATGCTCCAATTTTTTATCAGTAAGGCCGAGGGGCTCGAGTTCACCCTTAGCCATCTCATTTGTTTGTACCGGCCTCAACGCTTCCGAGGACTAATCAAACTCCAACGCCGGTCGACCAATTCCTTCTTCGCCACCAATGATGAGGATCGTGATCGAGGCTGGATGAGACGGTTCATCTGAGTGAGGACTGATGTGAGGCTAGAATTCATGGTTTAACATGTTATATGCCCTACATTTTATGTGCGTTAATGATAAAAATACACTTTTTATGTGCATAATAGAGTCTATTTCATGTGTAGGTGAATTGGAGATGGAAACCGAGCTAAATGGATGCAAATACATCGAAAATACGCTCAAGAGGCGATAAGGAGTGCACCGGGCTATAGCCGGGCGCCAGAGCCCAAATGCCTGACCCTACCTGGCGTTAGACAGGCGTTAGAGCTAAAACGCCTGGCGTTGGCCAGGCGTTAGAGCTGAAACGCCTGCATTAGCCTGTCGTTAGCCAGGCGCCAGGGCCCAAACGCCAGGCCCCTGTTCCGGTCAATTCCGAGTTTTAAAGAGTTTAAGTGTTTTCCGGTTGGAATAGAAGTCTCCTACACGTTTAGGGTTTATCCCAAACATATAAATAGACCCCAAAAAACTTGAGAGGGGATTCGAAGAGAGGAAGTCATCAAAGTGAAGAAAAACCTGTGGATTACTACTCAGCAAAGCAAAAAACACTGATTTTTATCTCCTTAATTTATTACTCTGTAATTCAATTATGCACGTTATTTTAGATTTGATATTTATGAATATGAGTAGCTGATTTTCTTAATCTAAGGTTTTGGTATAACCCGTTGGGGGATAAACTTATTGTGATATTAATATAGTTTTGATTGGTTGGTTAATCTCTATTTGTTCAACTACGTTCTTGTTGTAGTTGATTGAAGGGCCCTCAATTAGTTGTTCCTATTTATTATGTATCTACTTGAGAGAGAGTGCATATTTAGGTAGTTGTTTGAACAACACCACTCCCCTATAGACGAAAGTCATAATAACCGAGG
>ML328436.1:0-60899 GCA_005239505.1 Nicotiana paniculata | reverse complement strand
GAGTATAGACGAAAGTCATAACCGAGGGTTTAGAGGTTGGATTAGAGATAATGATATCTCGGGTGCAATCTAAAGTGAACTGTAATGCAATCTAGCGAGCGTAACTTGAGAGAGTACGTCTAGTAAATTATCAAAATTATTTGAGAGATATTTATGGTAGATAGAGTGTTCATGATTGATAGAGACAACTAATCAAACTATAAGAAGTATCCGAGAAGGAAGTTCACCAACGAGGGAAACCATAACCTTAGACCTTTATTATAATTGTTTACAGCACATTGTTAGTAATTGCTAGTTATTATTATTGTCAGTAGAATTAGTAAAACACCACCAATTTATATTAAAAAATCTTGAGAGAATTGATTGAGTAAAAGTTGCATATTCTAAGACTTGATTGATACGTAAATTCCCTGTGGGATCGACTCTGGGCATAATACCTCGGATTATATTTGCAACGCCCGTTTAGTCTTTTATTAGACATAGTTGAGCGTGATCAAATTTTGGCCCCGTTGCCGGGGAATTAACGGTATTATCAATTGAGTTGGATGAAATACAAAATTCTGAAATATAGTCAATTTTCTTCAAATTTTCGTTTTCACATTGAAAGTTTAACGTTTGCTAACGTGTTGCAGGTGCATGCCTAGAAACTCATCGAGGACTGGTGAAGTAATTGAAGCCTTATCAGACCCCGAGAAAGTTTTCAGGGCCATAAACCGGACCAACCGGAAAAGCAAACATCAACCACAAATTGAAACCGACATGGAAGATCCACACAACCGGAATAATCACGAGGATGATGTGGTAGACGCAGTCGCTCAAATAGGGGAAGAGGCTCATTTATATGACTGGGCACAACCCACAGCTGAGAATTTGGCCACAACGATACTGGTTCCTTAGATACAGGCCGAGTCCTTCCAGATAACAAACAATATGCTGCACTTATTTCAGAACAAGAGACTATTCTCAGGGTCATACATCGAAGACCCCCAACAATATTTGAAAAACTTCCTGTCAATTTACAAAACACAGAGGCAGCCAAACGTCACTCAGGAGGCAATAAAACTGTTGTTATTTCCATTCTCAGTGACTGGCGCTGCCTAGACTTGGCTGAACTCTCTCCCCATCAATTCCATTACCACATGGGAGGAGTTAGTCAAACAGTTCGTGAACAAGCTTCATCCACCCAACAAGACTGCTCAACAAATTGATGAAATCTTGAGCTTTAGAAAGAAACCAGTTGAAACACTGCAAGAGACATGGGAACGATTTAAGGGCATGCTAGTTATTTGTCCACATCATGGTATTCCATAGCAAATGTTGGGGCAACATTTTTATATAGGTTTGGTTGATACTGTTAAATCAAAATGTTGATACTTCGGCTGGTGGAGCATTCTTGAGCAAAACGTGGAGAGAAAGTCAAATCTTACTTGATAAAATGGCACAGAATTCAGGATGGACAACAAGGAATGCACCCATTACTCCTGTAATTCATTCAGTGCTATTCGATCCATCTAATTCTATTGCAGAGAACGTGTCCAACTTGATAACACAGATGAGTATACTTACTAAGAAGGTGGAAGAATCAGGACAAAAGCAGCAGGTACATATTGTAGACACAACCAATGGGCGCTTATGCACATCTTGCATTAGTCAACCACTTGGTAATCACTGGACCACAGAATGTCATCACCCTCCTTATCCAGAAAATATCAATTATGTGTCGAATTATGGAAGCCAGAGACAAGGGGGGCATAACTGGGGTCAGCAAGTTCAACCATATAGACCACCCTACCAACAGCAGAATAGTTGAAATATGGGTGTCAGGGGACAACAAGGTAATGCAGCACCGTATCAGAGGCCACAAGGTTATAACCATCAGAATCAACGACAAGCATACTACCCTCCTCAGCATCAATAGGGGGGAAAGCAAGAAGATGGATTTTCCAGGTTAGAAGCTATGATGCAGCAGGTTGTTGGGTCAAATGCCAAAATCAGTGAGAGAGTAGATATACATGATGCAACTATTAAAAATATTGAAGTAAAGTTGTGCTACATATCTATGGCAGTGAACAATCGTCCTCCTGGAACTTTACCTGCAGATACTTAGGTAAATCCTATGGACCAGGGCCCAAGGAAGTTGATGGCAGTGACTCTCCGCAGTGGTAGAGAATTAAACTTGGAACTAGAGAGAGATTGTGAAAGCAGACAGGCCGAGACATTGGTACCCATGCCGATTGAACTTGATGATTCAACAAACTTGACCAACGTAACAGTACAACCTACTGAAGGAGAACCCAGTGCACAGAGTGAGAATGAAAATGAAGTGGAGATAGCCCAGAAGCCGGTAATTGAGGTGGTGACTGAGAAAGAAAAGTCCCAAATCACTGGGAAAAAGAGACCGCCAACTCCATTCCCTTAGAGGTTGGCCAAATACCAAAAGGATGAACAGTACAAAAATTTCTTGGACATGCTAAAGCAAATACAGGTAAATTCCCTATGGGATCGACTTTGGGCGTAATACCTCGGATTATATTTGCAACATCCGTTTAGTCTTTTATTAGACATAGTTGAGCGTGATCAAATTTTGGCGCCTGGTTACGCTAAAATGATGAAGGACTTGATGTCCAGAAAAGTTGACTTCCAAGATCTGGCTACAGTCACCCTTACTTAGACTTGTAGTGCGGTGGTGACGCGCCCTATTGCTGAAAAGTTATCTCACCCAGGGAGTTTTACAATTCCTTCTACCATTGGCAATTTAGCTTTTACCAAAGCTCTATGTGACTTGGGGGCCAGCATTAATCTGATACCGCTGGCCATATATAAAAGATTGGGGACTGGTAGAGCTAGACCCACTTCCATGCTGCTGCAACTTGCTGATAGGACGGTGAAGAGACCATCGGGTATTCTAAATGATGTATTGGTGGATGTGGGGAAGTTTGTATTTCCCGCTGATTTTGTGATATTAGACTGCAAAGTGGATGAAGAAATTCCCATAATCTTGGGAAGGCCATTTTTGGCCACAGGCAGAGCACTCGTCGATTGTGAGGCTGGTGAGCTTAAGATGAGGCTCAATGATGAAGAAATCACATTCAACGTGCAGAAGTCTATGAGGCGACCAAGTGAGTTTGCTAACTGCTCTCTTATTGATGTTGTGAATGTGATCTCAGAAAAAGATGATGCATCCCTGATTATTGGGGACCCTTTGGATGAATGTTTGATGAATTTAGATGATATGAACGGTAAAGAACTGGCAGATTGGGTGTTAGCGCTTGAGAAAAAAGGGGTATGGCCAAAGGATCTCGATTTTGAGTCACTATACGTAGAGGAAAGAGAGAACCCGCCGGCGAAGCCATCTATTAAAGAATCACACATGTTGGAACTGAAATCAGAGGATGATGATGTGGTAGAAAAGATACTAGATTTAACCAAGGACATCGATGATACATACTTTGTTGAATCTAGTGTTATTATTGTTGAGGATGTTGGGACACAATCCAACCATTTTTTCACATTGTGCTGGGATGATGATATGCAAATAGAGTTATCTGAACCACCTGATAAGTTGAGGGATAAAGCACAAGATGCCTACATTCTGGAGTTCTTCTTGCCAGAAAGTAAGGAGCACACATTTCATCGAAAGGCCAAGAAGTGCAGATTACTACATTATTTTATTGGGCCAGGCAGATTTGTTTCACCACCCCAAGAGCATGATTATAGAGCAGATTCAAAACTTGGGATCCAATTTATAAGTTCAAAGTGGAGGCATAAAGTGATTAACGCATTTTCTCGAAGGAGCATGGAAAGTAAAAATTAATGAAAAGGATGTCGACGCTACGTGAGCGGCGAGTTTCTTGCACCTTACTTTTATTTTTTGTGTTGTCTGTATGTGATGCACTGAGGACACTGCATGATTTAAGTGTGGGGTGTTGTACATATTTGTTGTGATTTGTTGTGTTTAGTGTGCTTTCTTGTTAGTAGTTTTAGCTTTTATGGTTAGTAAGTTTTTTTTAAGTAGAACAAAGCAGAAAAATTTAATTAAAAATATGTGGACTCTTCCTGACGATGGATCTCCTAGACAGTTTTCTTGAAGGAAGTAAGTCTAAAGAAAACACCAAAAAGATTTTTTGTTTTAGGTAGTGTAGTAATTCCCCCTTGGTTTTTCTTTGGACCTCGGTTCTTTTCCAAGGGTTTTTAATTGAACTGGGTGTAGGTAGTTTTTAATTTTTAAGAGCAGGAATCACATGGCTAAGGGCTTAATAGTAGAAATATCTCGAAACGTGCTAATGCATTGAGAATAGTCAGTACTTTGGTTGTGACGCTTAGGCTCAATTTTGTGACTCCAGGATAAATACCTTAAATCAGGAATTCTTACGATTTGCTTAACTGCTTTGACTAGAGTGTCGTGATAGATCCAATCCTAAGTGAGTTATGTGCCAAATGTGTGTGAGGTTTGTATGCTATTCTGTGCATTGCATTTGATGTCTAGAACTTGCCCCGTGTGTGTGCAAAGCAAAATAGAAGTTTTGTTCAGTCTTGGAAGTGATATAAGCCTTTCTTTGTGAGCCAGCTATCTATATTTTACTCACCTAATTGTTATGTATCGTAGTTAACCCAGTTGAGCCTATAATCCTTTTTCTTTGGCACCCACATTACAAGCCATACCCTTTTGTTTGAATTGATCATATATTTGAACCTTTTCACCTCTCGTAAGCACTGAAAAAGTGATGAAATATGGAAAAGTTAAAGTGTGGGGTGGTAGGTTGGTTTTTGAGGGGAATAATTGAATTACGGGGAAAGGTGCACTGTTTGAAAAAGTAAGAGTCACTTGAGAAAAAAAAATATATATATATATATAGAAAATAAATAGTTGTATTGTTATGAAAGAGAAATATATGTGGTGACTCTTGATGTAATTGTTCTTAAAGAAGTATGGGGTATTAACATTGATGTGAAGGTGGAGTTGGTTTAATATAAGTGTGAGGTTGAAAAGCGAAAGTATGTGTATTAATGTGCTTAGGGAGGTGTAGTCACTCTTATATCTAAATGTATCCTACCCGTCCCGCAGCCTATATTACAACCAAACAAAGTCCTACTTGATCCTAGATTGAATGAGCTCGATTAGTAGAGTAGTACACTATGGGCAAGCCTATGGTGCATCTTTTGTGGCATATGAATGTTATTTCTGAGAGTGAGTGAATTATTTCTATCTTAAGTTCCTATTTTCTTAAATTTCATTGTGTGGAACTAACTCTTGAATTTGGTGAGGGCACATGATTCACGAAGGAAAGGTAATGTTGTTGACCTCTACGTTAGAGTAGTGAGTGGATTGTGAATAAAGCATGGTATATGTGAGTCAACTATTGAGGTGAGGATATCACACCTCTGTGATTGAAATGTTTTAAAAATTCTTGGTACAACGTGTTAAGGGATTTGCTTAATAAGTTGTGTACATGAGTGTAGTTTGATTACTCGAGGACGAGCAAATGTTTAAGTGTGGGGTATTAATGCAAGGCTACAATTCACGGTTTAACATAGTATATGCCCTACATTTTATGTGCATTAATGATAAAAACACTTTTTATGTGCTAAATAGAGTCTATTTGATATGTAGGTGAATTGGAGATGGAAATTGAGCTAAATGGATGCAATTACATCGAAAATACGCTCAAGAGGCGATGAGGAGTGCACCGGGCTATAGCTCAGCGCCAGAGCCCAAACGCCTGACCCTGCCTGGCACTAGCCAGGCGTTAGAGCTGAAACGCCTGACCCTGCCTGGCGTTAGCCAGGCATTAGAGCTAAACCGCCTGTCTTAGCCTGGCGTTAGCCAGGTTCCAGGGCCCAAACGCCAGGCCCCTGTTCCGGTCAATTCCGAGTTTTGAAGAGTTTAAGTGTTTCCCGATTGGAATAGAAGTCTCCTACACGTTTAGGATTTATCCCAAACATATAAATAGACCCCAAAACACAACTTGAGAGGGGATTCGAAGAGAGGAAGTCATCAAAGTGAAGAAAAACCTGTGGATTACTACTCAGCAAAGCAAAAAACACTGATTTTTATCTCCTTAGTTTATTACTCTGTAATTCAATTATGCACATTATTTTAGATTTGATATTTATGAATATGAGTAGCTAATTTTCTTAATCTAAGGTTTTGGTAGAACCCGTTGTGGGATAAACTTATTGTGATATTAATATAGTTTTGATTGGTTGATTGATCTCTATTTGTTCAACTACGTTCTTGTTGTAGTTGATTGAAGGGCCCTGAATTAGTTGTTCCTATTTATTAAGTATCTACTTGAGA
This sequence comes from Nicotiana paniculata, assembly GCA_005239505.1. Lineage (NCBI taxonomy): Eukaryota > Viridiplantae > Streptophyta > Magnoliopsida > Solanales > Solanaceae > Nicotiana > Nicotiana paniculata. The sequence goes on along the minus strand of ML328436.1, from coordinate 54,601 downwards.
TAGGGTGCATATTTAGCTAGTTGTTTGAACAACACCACTCCCAGAGTATAGACGAAAGTCATAACCGAGGGTTTAGATGTTGAATTAGAGATAACGATACTCGGGTGCAATCTAAAGTGAACTGTAATGTAATCTAGCTAGCGCAACTTGAGAGAGTGCGTCTAGTAAATTATCATAATTACTTGAGAGAGATTTATGGTAGATAGAGTGTTCATGATTGATAGAGACAACTAATCAAACTATAAGAAGTATCCGAGAAGGAAGTTCACCAACGGGGGAAACCATAACCTTAGACCTTTATTATAATTATTTACAACACATTGCTAGTTATTATTACTGTCAGTAGAATTAGTAAAACACCACCAATTTATATTAAAAAGTCTTGAGAGAATTGATTGAGAAAAAGTTGCGTATTCTAAAGACTTGATTGATACGTAAATTCCCTGTGGGATCGACTCTGCGTAATACCCCGGATTATATTTGCAAAGCCCGTTTAGTCTTTTATTAGACATAGTTGAGCGTGATCAAGGACCTCCGATGTTATCCCCGAGGAACAAAGGTCGTTCCCCGAGAAGTGGAACTTCGACCGTAAGTGGAGCCTGTTTCATTAGCACCTTTCTGCATTTATTCTTTGCATGACGTTCTTTCCTTCATTTGTAGCAGTTCCTTGGATTCCCCACGCAGTCCCCGATCTCGAGGACTGGGTCCGAAAGCTGGATGCCACCTCCTGACATAATAAAGGAAAGTGGCATGACTTGTCGAAGGGCAAGTGGGAAGAAAAATACCATGGTAAAATCCTCGACACTCCTTTTTTTATTGAAGAGTCTTCCTTCCTCACACTTGTTTTTTGTTTGTGCAGGTATTGGTGATTTTTCCGAGATGAGACCGGCCCCTTTCGGAGAGAAAACGGAGTCCCCGGCCCTGATGCCAAAAAAGGATAATAAGAGGAAAAGGGGCTTCGCGGCCTAAGGACCCTCAAGATAAAGCGAGGCCTGCTCATAGGCTCAAGAAGAACATCGTTCATGTAGACAGAGATTCAGTCCACCAGTTCTTGGACGACGAGGTCGACAAGGTCAAAGATTCGGCTCTGATGACTCAAACTAGAAGATAGACCGAAGCTTCTAAGCCCTCTGGGCCAGGGATCACACCCCGAGGTGGGGAGACCTTGAAAGATGAAGCTTCTGAATTGCCTGAGGTTACAATCACTCTGCAGCCTCCGGCGAGTACCACAAAGAAAGAAAGTTTCGAGATGCTCATGACCGAATAGAGCGCCTTGAGAGACCTGCTCGGGGCCCTGACAATGGGTTAATCTTCTTCTTTCCCAGCCTACTCCAAAGAAACCATAAGGGATGCTCATGCCCTAAAATCGCCCGAGTTAGGCGGAGCCCCTAGTGAGGATGATCCTTTCCAGGGTTGTTTCACTGGGTCGATGATGCCGATTTCATCGATCCGTCCTCGACCTTTGAAGAGGCCCTACGTCTCTTCTCTAAGGTAAGCCTCAATTCTTGATGCTTCAACTCTTTTAATGTTGCAATTTTTCTTCCTTGCTTTGATTGATTGCTCCTTCTCTTTGTAGGTGTTTACCAAGTTTAAGGTGGAGCTGAGCCAATATGAGACCGAGCTAAGAAAATCCTTGGGTGAGGAGAGGGCTCTGAGGTTCCTTTGTGACTAAAAGGAGGAGGAACTTTAAAACCTTCGATCGGAGTTGACAAAAGCTCGAGAATATGAAGACAATCTGGAGAAGCAGGCAACTAATGTTTTGAAAAAGTATGGACTTCCCCTCCCAACTTTGGACTCTAATACATCGATGTCTCAGCTGCAGCAGAAGGTGGGGATGCTGGAGAAGCTTCGAGGTGAGTTTGGCCGGGTCAAAGCCGAGGGAAACCAATGGAAAGAAAAGATGGACCACCTGGCTACGGCAAAGGAGGTTGCACTGACAAATTAGCTATTGCTGAGAGTCAACTTCGGAATGCCAAATATTAGTTCATCCCAGGCCAAAAAATTTGCTAAGATCGAAGTCAAGATTGTCAAGGCCGAAGCCGAAGTTGTTGAAACCAAGGCCGAGGCCAAGAAGATTCAGGTGACGGTCAATAAAATAGTTGCCGTATACTTGAAGGACACTGAAGCTGCTCAAATAGAGCTAAGAGAAGATGTTGCTCGGGAGAAGCGAAGTAACGACTACGCCAGGTGCCGATCTCAGAGGGAGACTCTCGAGGAGGTGCATGCTAGGGGCTTCGATCTTTTTGAGGAAATAGCCCAAGCCCAGGTGGATGAAGTTGATTCCCAATTTCTCATTTCCTCTGATGATGATGATGATGATGATGATGATGATGATGATGTCGAAGGCGACCAAGGTGGGTCCGAAGATGAAGAGGGTGCCGAAGAAGAGACCACTCTCGATGGAAAAGTTGCCCCCGAAGGAGAAGTAATTCTAGGAGAAAAGGCAGCTCCCAAGGGCGGGGATGCTCTTTCGGTGTAGTTAAGAACTTTTTTTCTATATTTCTTTTTGTTGAACTCTTTGTATGTGCCGTATTTTGAATGTATATACATAAAGGAGAATTTTCCTCAAATGTTTTCTATTTTTCTTGCTTTTCGTTATTCGAGCTGCATATTCGAGATTTCTCCTTGAGTGGTTCCTTAGTGTTTTTCCTTTAAACCTAATTTCATCCTTCAAACGATGAGTTCAAGATTCAATCTCGGATGGTTCCTTTGAAGTTGCCGAGGTTGGGTTCGAATAAGATTTGAACCTTCGGGATATATACCCTTAGTGTCGAATGATGACAGAACTTCGAACCATATTCGAAAATGTTTGTTTGGGCTCGGGTAGTCGAACCCTTTGGTTCGAATAGGATGAAATCTCTAACCCTTAGTGTGTCGGCCCTTAGGCTCTTTTATGTGGGGCCTTAGGATATTTTAAAAGCGGCTATACTTTTTCCCTTTTTGGCTAAAGACTTGGTAAAAATTTCTCATGCCTTAGAATATGTTTTTTACACCTATTGGGTTTTTTGAGGGTTCGATGATCGGAACCAACATTTTCCTAGCTCGTTTGTGCTGAGCTGATTTAATACCTTGGAGGCTGGTGTTATTGAAGCCTTTAAATTATTTGGGGGCTGATTTTATCAAAGCCCTTACTTTGCCGAGGGTAACCTTATTTAAACGATTTTTCAAAGTATTTGAAGGCCTTAGTTTATGGAGGAAGTCGGACGTCTTTGAGCCGCGTTATTTTGGTCGTAGCCTTTTCATATGACCCTAGTCTTTAATGTGGTCATAGCCTTCGGGTATGTTCCTTGGAATTGTTTCCCGATAATATTTGGAATTCGTTCGAATGTTAGTCCCTGAGTGTGATGGCCTTGGCCTTTGCATCGATGGGTGCCTCTTTGAAGTCTTACGAGTTTGAGTTTACATGATTTGAACATGTTGACTGTCGATAATAGTCCTCGAGTAGTCGATATGTACTTGTATTTCAGCTCTTGAGCCTTTTCTCATATGGAATCGTAAGTGCGGAGTAGCAAATTTCTTCAAAGCATAAAGCTTTTAATACAAAATGTGCTTCTTTAAATAACTCATACATGCGTACATGTTTTGACGTCGAGACTCGGTTATTCTATATGGACATGGTTCCTTCGACCATTTGGCCCAGTACAAAGTTTTCCTATCGAAGCCCTCTTAGGTATGAAGTATTTTCCTCGATATGTCATTCTCCGAGAGTGATGCCCCCCAGTATTCGAGGTGTATTGAAAAGAAGCCTTAGATACATTTGAATTCTCCTTAGGTAGCACATAGTCGTTGACTCGTTAAAAACCTTTCCGGAAAAACCCATTTGGGATAAAACCCGATCTAAGGAAAAAAGGGTGCAACGCATGCTTTAAAACCTAAGGTCTTCGAGTTGAAGGATGTCTCGATGTCTTTGATCAAGCACCTGCAATGAGTTAGTCTAGAACACAAATGGAAAAAGGGGGAGATCATACCTTTAGCAATAATATCGTTTGAGTAGTGATACATTCCAATTTCTTGGCAACTGTTCGCCTTCCATCGTGCTAAGTTTGTTAGATCCCTTTCCAATGACTCTGATGACTTGATACGGTCCTTCCCAATTTGGGCCTAGTTTTCCTTTACTTGGGTCTCGAGTTTTGAGGGTGACTTTTCTTAGGACTAAGTCCCCGACTACGAAGTGGCGAAGGTTTTCCCTTCTGTTATAATACCTTTCGATCCTTTGATTTTGTGCGGCCATTCGAACAAGTGCAGCTTCTCGTTTTTCATCCAGTAGCTCGAGACTAGTGTTCATAGACTTGTTGTTTGACTCCTCGGTTGCGTGCTGAAACCTGACGCTTGGTTCCCTGACCTCGACCGAAATTAATGCCTCCGAACCGTACACCAAAGAGAAGTAAGTTGCTCCCGTGCAGGATTTTGACGTCGTTCGATATGACCATAATACCTAGGACAACACCTCTCTCCATTTTCTCTTAGCATCATCCAACCTCTTCTTCAAGTTTTGGATAATAGTTTTTTTTGTGGACTCGGCCTGACCATTTGCGCTTGGGTGATATGGTATTGACAAAATCCTTTTTATTTTGTGTTCTTCGAGGAACTTCGTCACCTTGATGCCGATAAATTTCTTCCCATTGTCGCAAACTATTTCAGCGAGTATCCCGAATCGGCACACGATGTGGTCCCATATGAAGTCTATGAATTCTTTGCTCTTACTTTCTCGAAGGTTTGCACTTCTATCCACTTTGAAAAGTAGTCAGTCATAAACAAAATGAACTTAGCCTTACCTGGTGCCCTGGGCAGGGGGTCTACGATGTCCATCCCCCATTTCATGAATGGCCATGTGGATAAGATTGAATGGATCTGTTCACCGGGCTAATGTATCATCGATGCCAAACTTTTGCATTTGTCACATTTTCAAACAAACTCTTTAGTATCTTTCTCCATGATGTCCCAGTAGTATCCAGCCCTAATGATTTTGTGAATCAAAGATTCAGCGCCGGAGTGGTTCCCACAAGTGCCTTCATGGATTTCTTGCAAAAAATAATCGTTGTCCCATGGTCCTAAGCATAAGGCTAATGGTCCGTTGAAGGTCCTCCTGTACAACATTCCGTTTTCATCCAGTGCAAATCGGGCTGCTTCAGCTCGTATGGCTCTCGATTCTTTATGGTCCGAAGGAAGCTTTCCGTGCGTCAATTACTCGACATATTTGTTCCTCCAATCCCAAGTCAAACTTGTAGAGTTTATCTCGGTGTGACCTTCCTCGACCACAGACCTCGACAACTGAACGACAGTCCCTGTGACAACATCATCTTCTTCGACTGATGAACCGAAATTTGCAAGTGCATCGGCCTGACATTTTTGTTCCTGAGGTACATGATCCAACGTCCACTCCTTGAAGAGGTGCAATGTCACCTGTAACTTGTCTAAATATCTCTGCATCCTATCATCTCGAACCTCGAAGTTTTTGTTTACTTTGTTCACTACCAACAGAGAGTCGCATTTAGCTTCGATGACCTCTGCTCCCAGGCTTTTGGCTAATTCAAGACCTGCAATCATGGCCTTGTACTCGACCTTATTATTAGTTAATCTAGAAATTTTGATAGATTGTCGAACAGTGCTACTCGTAGGTGGTCTTAAAATAATTCCAAGCCCGGACCCCTTCACATTCGAGGCACCGTCTGTGAAAAGGGTCTATACACCCGTCGATGTACCTGACTTTAGTAGTATTTCCTTATCTACTTTGTGTACGAGGGTAGGAGTAAAATCAGCCACGAAGTCTGCTAGAATTTGAGACTTGATAGGCGTTCGGGATTGATAATCAATATCGTACCCATCGAGCTTGATGGCCCATTTGGCCAATCAGCCTGATAACTCGAGCTTGTGCGAAATATTTCAAAGGGGGTAAGTAGTTAACACACATATAGGGTGAAATTGGAAATCTGGTTTCAATTTCCTAGATGCACTTATTAATGCTAGTGTTAACTTTTCTAAATGTTGATACCTAGTTTCAGCATCTCCTAAGGTTCGACTTATATAATAAACAGGAAATTGTGTACCTTGCTCCTCCCGAACTAGCACACCGCTTACCTCTACCTCGGACACGGCCAAGTATAAGTATAGTTTCTCATCTACCTTCGGAGTGTGAAGAAGAAGTGGGCTCGATAAGTACCATTTTAATTCCTCCAACGCTTGCTGAAATTCTGGAGTCCATGCGAAATCATTCTTCATTTTGAGCAAAGAGAAGAATCTATGACTCCGATCCGATGACCTCAAGATAAATCTGCCCAAAGCAGCTATCCGAACGGTCAACCATTGTACGTCCTTCACATTGTTCACGATGGAGATTTCTTCGATGGATTTAATTTTGTCGGGGTTGGTTTCGATCCCCCTATTTGATACCATGAATCCCAAGAACTTGCCTGAGCTGACTCCGAAAGCGCATTTCTCGGGGTTGAGTTTCATGTTGTATTATTTAAAAACCTCGAACGTTGCCTGCAAATGAGTCAAATGGTCCTCTACGTGCAGGGACTTAACTAGTATATCGTCAATGTAAACTTCCATTAATTTACCTATCTGTTGTTCGAACATTTTATTAACTAGGTGTTGGTATGTGGCTCCCGCATTCTTTAGCCGGAAGGGCATTACATTTTAACAATATGTTCCATATTTAGTGATAAATGAAGATTTTTCCTGGTCCTCCGGGTTCATTTGAATTTAGTTGTACCCGTAGTAGGCATCGATAAAAGTAAGGATCTTGTGGCCGGTGGTGGCTTCGATCCTACGATCGACGTTAGGCAGCAGAAAGGAGTCTTTAAGGCATGCCTTATTCAAATCTTTATAATCTACACAAATTCTAAGCTTGTTTCCTTTTTTTAGGAACTACGACCATATTGGCTAACCACTGGGGATATTTTACTTCCCTAATGGACCCTATTTTGAGAAGTTTAGTTACCTCGTTCTTTATGAATGCATGTTTTACCTTAGATTGCGGCCTTCTCTTTTGCTTTATCGGTTTAAACCTGGCGTCGAGACTCAGCCGATGTGTTGTTACCTCTGGTGGGATCCATTTCATGTCAAAACGGGACCATGCAAAACAATTTACATTATTGGTAAGGAATTGAATGAGTTTTTTCCTGAGTTTGGGGGTTAACCCCGTTCCCAGGTTTACCTTTCATTCTGGTAGATGTTCATCAATATCACTTGCTCCAGTTCCTCGACCGTGGCTTCTTTACAAATGATTCCTCGGGAGAGACGAAGGCTCGAGGGGTGAGGAAATCCTCTTCTTCGTCCTCGAGTACCCGTTCCTCGGATTCAGTCGAGGTTGTGGACTGTGATTTCTATTTAGCCATCTGCTTGTCTTTGATGTTTGATTTCTCCGAGGTCGAAGGTGTCGGCCTGGTGTTAAATCATGAACTGCAAACATCTCCTTTGCTGCGTGCTGCTCCCCATAAACTGTTTTCACCCCATCTTTTGTTGGAAACTTCATCATCTGGTGAAGAGTCGATGGTACCGCCCTCATTTTGTGGATCCACGACCTTTCGAGCAATGCATTGTACCTCATGTCACCTTCGATGACATGAAATTTGTGTCCTGGATGGTCCTGACCACATTCACGGGCAAGATGATCTCTCCCTTCGTTGTTCCGCTAGCCATGTTGAAGTTGTTTAAGACTCGAGATGCTGGTATGATTTGATCTAGCAGACCGAGCTTCTCTATGACCCTCGACATGATTATGTTGTCCGAGCTACCTGGATCCATAAGAATATGTTTAAATTGAATTTTATTTAGTAGAATAGAAATTACCAGGGCGTCGTTGTGGGGCTGAGAGAGGCCTTCTATTTCCTCATCGTTGAATGTAAGGGTGCCTTTGGGCATATAATCTCGGGTCCGTTTCTCTTTTGTAATCGACACTTTGGTGCGTTTGAAAACAGCTCCCTGTGGATATCGACTCCACCAACGATCATGTGGATGATATGCTGGGGTTCTTCCTGCTCATTCTTTCTATTGGCGTCTCTTTCTCTTAAGTGATTTTTGGCCCTGTCACTGAGGAATTATCGAAGGTGACCTCCGTTGAACAACCGAGCTACCTCTTCTCTCAATTGTCTACAGTCATCGCTCATGTGGCCATGTGTACAGTGATATTTACACATCAAGATGTGATTCCTTTAATAAGGGTCAGTCTGTATAGTCCTGGGCCACCTGGTATCTTTAATCCTTCCAATGGCCGAAACGATAGCTGAGGCATCGATGCTGAAGTTATATTCTGATAATCGAGGTGCTTCTGCGGGATCGGTGTACTGTCAAATCCATTTTTACTCATGAGTCCCCGAGAATTTTGCACCTGATCGTTTCTTCGGTCATTTCGGGAAGAGGTTGCGTCCCAAACTGCTTCATCTTCGATCCGAGACATATGGCTGGTACCTTTCTCTATTTGGCCTCAATTCTCTGTTGTTGTCCCTCGAAGCCTTTGCTGCTAACCTATTCGGGTGAACTGACCCCGAGGGGGCTCCCAACTCGTCATCCTCGACATTAATCTTCGATTGGTAGCGATTATGCATGTCTGCCCATGTAACAGCAAGGTATTCTACCAGATTCTGTTTCAACTGCCGTGATGCTATCGAACTTCGCTCATTCAACCCTTGTGTGAAAGTTTGAACGGCCCAATCATCGAAGACTGATGGTAACTCCATTCGTTCTATCTGAAATCGGGACACAAACTCCCTCAAAATTTCGTTGTCCCTTTGTTTAATCTTGAAAACGTCCGATTTTCTAGTTGCAACCTTTATAGCACCAGCATGTGACTTTACAAATGAATCTGCCAATATGGCGAATTAATCGATAGAGTTCGGGGGCAAGTTGTGATACCAAATCATTGCTTCCTTAGATAAAGTTTCCCCAAATGTTTTTAGCAAGACAGACTCGATTTCATCGTCCTCTAAGTTGTTTCCCTTTATACTGTATGTGTATGTGGTGATGTGCTCATTAGGATTGGTGATCCCGTTATATTTAGGTATGTACGGCATACGAAACTTCTTTATAATGGGCTTCAGGGATGCGGTCGGGGGAAAAGGATTTTGCACAAACTTTTTGGAATCCAAACCTTTCAAAATCGGAGGTGCCCCCGGTATCTGGACAACTCCAGAGTTGTACGTTTCCACTTTTTTGTCATTATCTTCGATCATTTTTTTCTCCTGATTCGATCCTTTTAGTGAGTTCTTCGAGAATTCTCATGATTGCAGGGTCAGTCCCCGATCCATTATCATTCGACCTTTCGGGCACCGGCTCAGTTCGACGAGTGGTTTCTGGCTCAACCACGCTTGGAGTTTTTTGATGGCTTTATAGTTGAGCAATATCAATCTGCTGAGCTTGCAACATTTCAAAGATTACTTGGAGGCTAACTCCCCCATCTCCTAAAACCTGTGTTCGTTGACCACCAGATCGGGCCTCCCTGTGTATACTCCCTTCGATCTGCACCTAAGTCCGCATTTAGAGCAACGCGCGAACCAACATCGATTGGTTCTGCAGTCGGCACTACCCCGGGGTTAAGAGGTGGTACACCGGTTCCTAAAGCAACTGCATTGTCATTTTTCCCATGAAATCCGAGGCCATCACTACCATGCATGGGTGCGTTTTGCGAGTTTGACATATTTCAACCTGAAAACAAAGAGTCTTTAACAAGAAACAAGTGTGAAAATAACGTGTGTTATCGAAATCAGCACTGAAATAATCACTATTATCTTTAGCCCTACTGTGGGCGCCAAACAGTTATACCCTAAAAATCTGAGTAACAATTAAACTTATGTTGAGGTCTAAAAGATATGTGATCTAGTCTAACACTGATTGAAGAACAATAAGATAAATATATGAGTTAGGTGAGCAAGATAAATTAAACCAACGTATCAGCAGCCTGCGACCTCGAGCCAAGATGACCTCGAGATGAACTCAGATGAACAGTAAAGTAAAGCAGAGAGAATATTATAAAGCTAAAGAACAATTCTGATAGATGAGCAAAAAGTAAGATTGTATATTCTTTGCCAATGATTGATGATTATTACAAATGAGCAGCCTTCCTTTTATATAATAGGGAAGGGCTCTATATGAGGTACATTTCTATTTCTTGAAAGAAATCTAATTGGTACAGCTGTCTAACAGATTTGTACGAATTCATACAAATTCATTCTGGGATTTACGCCTTGATCTTTGTGCCGCCGTGATAATTCCCTCCCATTCCGGTACAAGCCAAAATGGTATCATTTCGAGGTAGCTTATACTTGGCCCATCGATATTGTGTGTTTTGGTTCTCGAGGTCTGTGCTTCTTCACTAGCCTCGAGCCCTATCTATCTTGATTCATCTGAACTCGACCTCGGGGTGACCTCTTCGAGCTTATGAAATCGGGCACACCCGGTTTCGACCGTATACACCATCATTCCTTCTACTTTCTCCTTCCAACTTTTGGTGAGTTCCGCTGTTGTTCTTCATCCTCCTTTTTTCTCTAATTTCAAATTCTTTCATTTCTGTTCTCTGGCGCAGTTGCAGAGAGGCGGATCCTAATTTGGATCAATGATTTTTTGAAGATTCAATCCATTATACTTGCACAGATTGATGAATTTGAAGAAATACATTGCTATAATTCCTATTATTTTCCTTCTACCAAATCTATACAATCACACTTTATTTTTTTTCCTTGCTTTTCTGCTTCCTTCCTTACCCTGATTTTCTCTATTTTCTTTTTACTATTTTCTGTCCGACTCTTTCTTTGTTCTTGGCTTGATTGTGAATACTCTCTTCTTCCCTAAACTACTGCATGCATGTAAAAAAAATTCATTGTAATTTCATCAAAGAATTTGAGATTTTAGCCTATTGTTTAAAATTGAGGTTTTGAACCTCCAATTAAACTTTCTTCCAAAGATGGTTCGAGCAATTGAAAGGTTTTCGGATGAAATGTACAAAAAGTAATATGAAATATACTGCACTCTTGGACTTGGTAGGTGAATTTTTTTGCTGTTCTACCAAGGCACGTGCGTGTATTGTAGTTCTCCTCTAGCAAACACGTGTACACACTTTACCATAAAATACTACATGGGTCTCAATTACTCTTTAGTTTATTGCTCAACTCCAGCGTTCAGAAACTCTTTCTCCTTTACATCTTCTATGTGCATCTTCAGGCTTCTTCATTGCTCTAACAGAAATTGGACAAAGTCCAATGAGTATTTCGAATCTTTGACAGGAATGTGCTAGTTTCTCTTTCATTTTGGGGTGAATCCTGTTTGTTTCTTTCATTCTCTTGTTTATTTTATTTAATTGCTATCGACGGCTTCTCTAATTCATTTATTAGAGCATGTTTATTGGAATGTAATAGCAATTTTGTGTGTTCCATTTTTTCTGTAGTTATTTTCTGCTATTTTCTTTCAAGTGTAATGGGATGCCCCAATAGGTCATCTTATGTTACAACTTGATTTTGCGCTCTTAAGTCTTAAAAATCGCATTTTTACTCTTTTCGATTTGCGTGCGCAGTCCGAACATGTTTCCGGAAAGGTTTTATGTTGAAAGTTGATAAAAATAAGAATTTTTGCCTTAAAAGTTGATTTGAGTTGACTTCGGTCAACATTTTGAGTAACTGGACCCGGACACGTGTTTTGACGGTCCCGGTAAGTATGTATTAAAATATGAGACTTGAGCGTATGCCCGGAATCGAATTTCGTGGTCCCTAGCTCGAGATATGAAATTTTAAAAAAAATTAAAAGTCTGAAAATTAAATGGTTTTGCGTTTTTTATACTAGGCCTGTATTTTGGTTCCGGAGCCCGATACAGGTTCAATATAGTATTTATGACTTGTCTGTGAAGTTTGGTAAGAAACGGAGTCATTTGACGTGATTCGAACACTAGATTGGGAAAATAGAAATTCTAAAGCTTTCTTGAAAATTTCATTTGATTTGATGCTAAATTCGTAGTTCTAGGTATTATTTTAGCAATTTGATCGCAAGAGTAAGTGCCTATGATATTTTTAGACTGGTGTGCATGTTTGGTTTGGAGTCCCAACGGCGCGGGTGAATTTCGGATAGGCTACGAGATGTTTTGACTAAGAAAATTTGGTGTGTGTATGTTGTATCTGGTGTCTGGTGTGATGTGCTTCGTGATCACGTAGTCATTCTTGCGTCGCGAAGGGCGATCTGGGCTGGGGAGAAATTTACTCTACGCGAACACGGAGATAGGGTCGCGAACGCGTAGCATTTGGGAGGGGTCAGATGTCTCTTAATCGCGAACGCGCGCAAGGGCTTGCGAACGTGAAAGCCAGGGGGGTGTGACCTTCGCGAACTCGATGAGGGACTCGCAATCGCGTAAGTCTTTAGTAAGAAGCTCTTCGCGATCGCGACAGTGTTCACGCGATCGCAATGAACACTGTCGCCCAGTTTATAAAACAATCCCAAAATGGGACTTAGGCCATTCTTTCAAATTTTCAAAAGCCAAACGACCTAGGGGCAATTTTCTGAAGCTAATTTCTTCTCCAAAGTGTTGGTAAGTGATTCCAAACCATTTTTCTTCAATTACCCATTGTATTTCATCAATTTTAAAGCTAAAATCTAGGATTTCCATGGTAGAAATTAGAGGATTGGGTAGAATTAGGAATTTTAGGAAAATTGGGATTTGGACCTCAATTTGGGGTCGGATTTCAAAACTAATTGCATATTCGGGCTCGGGGGATGAATGAGTTTTGATCCGAACCTCGAGTTTTGACAAAGCAGGTCTAGGTCGAGTTTTGACTTTTTGGAGGAAAGTTTTAGAAACCTAAATTTATGTATTGTAACTGATTTCTTTAGCAATATTTGATGTATTAAGTTAATTATGGCTAGATTCGAGTGGTTTGGAGGTGGAACCTAGAGGGAAAGTGATAATTGAGCAGTGAGTGACATGTGGATCGAGGTAAGTGTCGTGGTTAACCTTGGCTTGAGAGATTAGGTATTATTTGGATATTTTCTACGTGTTTGGTTGTTGAGTACAACGTATAGGTGAGGTGACGAGTACCTATGCGTTGTTGTCAAGTCATAGCATGCGAGTGAGTCTTATTCTAGTAACTGTTGTATTCATTAATCATATTATTCATGCTTAGACTAGCCATTCGTTATGTTGAGCAACTTTTATCATGTTTTACAGAATTTGGTATTTGACTGAGTATTGGCTCGAAGTTGAGGTTGGCATTGTGGAACTAAATGTTGAAGTAAGACTGGTTCTTGATATTTCTATCTATCTGTTATTATTGTTCCTTGTTTTGGTGAGGAGAGTGTAAAAGCTCGAAGAGTGATGTCGTGAAAATATTTGTGAGTGAGTGTTAATGCACGAAGGGTGATGCCGTGTCATATTTTGAGAGTGTTAATGCACGAAGGGTAATACCGTACTATATTTTGAGAGTTAATGCACGAAGGGTGATGTCCTACCGTTCTACTGTTTCATATGGTGAGATTGAGAGTAAAAGCACGAAGGGTGATGCCGTGCAGTTTCCTTTACCACTTTTTACTTGTCCTATATGGTTAAGGCATATTGATTGATCAAATCTTTATCACTGCTTTGATTTCTTATATTGTGATCCCCTCAACATGTACCCCTCCTAATATTCCTGTCTTATTTCTTTTATTACTGTTATTGGTATATGTATGTTATATTGCACAGGTTGCTTGTGGGTGTCTTGTCCTAGCCTCGTCACTACTTTGCCGATGTTAGGCTCGGCACTTATCAGTACATGGGGTCTGTTGTACTGATACTACACTCTGCACTTACTGTGCAGATTTTGGTGTCGGTCCAAGCTGATCTCGAGACTAGCTGCTGATTCATTACATAGGAGACCCAAGGTAGATCTGTCGGCATCCGCAGACCCTGGAGTCCCCTTCTAGCTATTTCAGTTTACTGTTTCTTTTAATTCGTAAACAGTTGTACTTTCTTTCAGCCAGTTACTTGTAGTTAAATCATAGAAGTCCGTGAGTTGTGACTCCCGATTCTGGGTAGTTATATATAAATATTTGGGTTTGTTATGAATTTCCGCTCTCTTATTATTTTGTTATGGTTTAATTTGTTGTTAATCGCTGCAAGGTTTAAGATTTTGCTTATTAAATCTCTAATATTGACTTGCCTAGCAAGTGAATGTTATGCGGCATTACGGTTCCGACGGTGAAAATTCCGATCGTGACATGTAATGCTCTGCTTTCCTTTGTACATAACATGTTTGATGAAAGTTCTGCACAAGCTTTTAAAATAATGGTCCATTGATTCGAAGTAAATATGTGTTGACCTTATGTAGCATGTTCTTATCATAAATAACATTGATATTAGTTGACTGATAAAGTTCATTTTTTGGGTAAATAAATATAAAGTTCTTTATTAGTTTTCCATTTTGTTTCTCTTCTTACTGTTTTTTCCACTGTCAAATTTTCAATTTTCTTTATAGGTATCCATACCATTAATATAGCATCTTATTTTTTTTCATAGTTGGACTATTTTAACGGGCAAGTAAAAAGAAGATTCAGTAGCTTATATTGGTATTGTGAAAAAAATGATGGTATCATCTTTTACCAACTGTGTGGTATATTCAAGATTATAAAGAAAAATAAGTGAAGTGTAGAAGACTCCAATTGGGCTACCTCTTAAGGAAGGTGGCGGGTTCTCACCTTTTTGTTAAAATTTTTACTTCCTGCAACTTTTTATTTAGCCAATTGGATTTGTAGGTATTGACCTTTTTTAGTATGTTTGGATATTACTATTGATTTTGGATGCTCTTATCAATGATGCAAGTTGTGAAGGATCATGGTCTTGTTGAAAGTTTTCTTGAAGAAGCTCATTGCTAAAATTAATCAAATGACAAGGTTGTTTTGAATAATTGTAAGGAAAATATGTTATTTTGTTATAATGTATACAGAGTATGTTTACTCTAACTTTCTTGTCATGTGGGAGTTCAATTTTAAATTTGTTTCATTTACTTGGTTCATCATATATCAAATGCTCCGAGTATCTTTTGGATGGGTTGTAAGTTGGAATAAAAAATTAAGCTGTAACCGTTAGATTCTGGAGTTGTAGACTGTAAGCTTCCTTTTCTCTCTCCTTTTCTTTTGCCTTTCATTTGACCAAAAAAAGGATGATAACTATTTTGTGGAATTGTAATAAGTTAATAGATTAGGTCAGAATTTTTCTATGAATGTGTTGATGTCTTCACTTTTTAATTGGTTTTTGTACATCCTTTTTCATGATTCTAAATCAACAAATTTTAGCTCTATTTATAAAAGCGGTAGATACAATGACATAAAGGGAACACACTATTCTAATTTCACAGCTTCACAGTCCAATAATTACTTCTCAGTGTGTATTCTTCACTTTACAAAGTAAATACATATAGCATTTTATCAAACTAAAAGTAAATGAAGGAAAGCAGATCAATAGTGAAGCTAAAATTCCTATTTATGTTCAATTATTTGTGTTTGAGAAATTTGCTTAAATATTTTCTCATTCTGTCACTAAAGTTTCAGCGACGTCACCATAGTGTGTCTTCAACTTTGGTGCATGAATGACTCTGGCTAGATGTGTTTCATTCTAGACATTTGTTTTCGCTGAATTCCAAGTAACTTGCATTCTTTTGATGCTTCGACTACTTGAACTTATATAGGTTGAAAAGAGGCTGAATGCCATAATGTAAAGGTAATTTTTGTGCCTTCGACTTTCTTTTACTAGGAAAGTAATTTGGTGTGCAGAGGCGGACTCAAGAATTTTTACGCGACGGAGCACATTATTCTGTTCAATCAGTGCCCCCTAAATGCTTTTAATGTTCAGTATACCAATTGCTTTAAATCAACCATTTTCAAGGTATTTGTAGGCATATAAATTTTGCATAAAAATTAAATCCATGAAATAATTTGGACTATATTTTAAATTCGAGATATATTGGTCCAAATAAATACTACGGGCTAATATAATTGAATTAATTGTATAAGTCCAAAATATATGGATTAAATAAATAAGTCTTAATCCACTGAGCTAGCTCATTTGGTTGGGCTACAAATGATGAGCCCACTTTATTAGGCCCAATATGCCATCTTCCTATAGGCCCAAATTGATGCTCACGTGTCAAATGATGTGGCACGCCAATCAAACGGAAGAGTCAATAGGATCATGCCACGTGTCAAAATGACAAAGCATGCCAAGTCACATTAAAAGACTAATGAAATCGTGCCACGTGTGCAAGTGACATGTTCTGGCCAATCAAATACGGTCATGTCACACTTCTATTTGATTGGTCGGAAATAGTTTGTTCTTATCACAACTCCTCCCTTCCACAACTATAAATAGGAGTCTTCATAACTCAGAAAAAGGACCAGAAGTTATAACGAGAAGCAAGAGAGAGCTCGTGGATCAAACGCCGCAAATTACTCTACAAGTTTCAAGCTTCAAGCAATCAAGTTCAAGTTCAAGAAATCAAGTTCAAGCTCAAGAACGAAGAACAAGTCAAGATTCAAGAAGTACTAGTTCAAATCAAAGTTCGTGCTAATTGAATTCAAGATCATCGTTCATGACAACAAATTAAAATTCAAGATCAAGCTCAAAGTGCCTTGAATTTATATTGAAAAGAAGAATCAGAGGATTCATAGAGATTGTACACTCATATTGTTTGAAATAAAATACTACGATAGTTGCGATATTTTTCGGTCCTGATTTTATTTTCTCGACGCAATTTATTGTCTACAAATCTGGCACGCCAGTGGGACAATCTTTACCTCTCATCTCAACTTTTCAATCACCAAAGTTCAAGAACAACGAAATGGCTTCCAAGTAAATCAACTCCAGTTCAACTCCCGCCAAGGCTGCCAATTCCAGGTTCTATGTTGATGTGGAAAACATACTCGAAGTTACCTTTGGAAGCTTTGGACCAGTTACGAGGAGCAAAGCAAGCTCGTTAGGACAACAAGCACCCCAAGTGTCGTCCGTATCTACCCCTATTTTCGGATCTTCGTCCTCAAAAGGATCAATATCTTCCACAAATGCACCCAAAGGAGGAAACGATATTTCTGAAAAGATCAAGAAAACTCTTGCTCTGCTTGACCTATCCGGATCCAAGCACTCTGTTGTGAAGGAAGATGATGACGCTTCAAGTGATGGATCCTCCCCACTTAACATAGCGTGAGCTAATCAAGGATCAATCTGTGTGAAAATACATGCTACTATCCATCGTCCATGACAATCATGCAAGCCATGGTAACAAACACTTCATCTGTGGAGGAGCAGTTGGCAAACTTGGCAAAAGCAATCGCTGGCTTGACCAAGTGCATGCAAAATCAAGATGCTAGAATCGACAAGCTAACATATAGGGTGGGAATCTTGATGGAAGAAGAATCCACCCATGCACCTGGCAAACTCCTAGAAGTCCAAGAGATTGATGCTCCCCCACAACAAGTTCCATCAACTAAGAAAATTCCAGTCTATTCGGAAGGGATGATTCCAATCAATAAACTAAAGGAGTTTATTGAAGGGACTACAAAAAACAAATATGAAGTTGCTTCCAAGTCCTCCTTTACCTATGCAAATCCATACACTTCAAGGATCGATATGTTGAAGATGCCTGCTGGCTATCAACCTCCGAAATTTCAACAGTTTGATGGCAAAGGCAATCCAAAGCAACATGTGGCGCACTTCGTTGAGACATGCAACAATGCTGGGATTATGGATATTACCTTGTCAATAAGTTTGCTCACTCATTAAAAGGAAATGCTTTTGATTGGTACACGGACCTCGAGGCTGGATCTGTTGATAGCTGGAATCAACTAGAGCAAGAATTCATCAATCGCTTTTATAGAACGAGACGTACTGTGAGTATGATAAAACTCACAAGTACTCGTCAACGGAAGAGTGAACCAGCTATCGACTTTATCAATCGTTGGAGGAATGCAAGCCTCAACTGTAAAGACAGACTTAGTGAAGCTTCTGGCATAGATATGTGCATCCAAGGTATGCATTGGGTGTTGCGCTACATCTTGCAAGGTATCAAGCTTGGAACGTTTGAAGAACTTGCAACTCGTGCCCATGACATGGAATTGAGCATGGCCTCTGCTGGAAATGAAAGGCTGCCCATCTATGAACCTCGCAAAGGGAACGACAATAAGAAGTCAGAAAATAGAGCAAGTTTGTACCGAGATCTGAAAATAAAGAAGCTAGGAATGTCAACACATCACCTGTGAAGTTCACGACGAAGGTGAGAAAGAAGTAGAGTATGAAATCCACTTCGTTTCAAGATAAGCCAAGTGGAAAGTTGACTCTAAAAGAAATGCAAGAGAAAGAGTACCCATTTCTTGATTCTGATGTGCCAGATATTTTTGAGGAACTCCTCGAGTTAAATCTCATTGAGCTTCCGAAGATGAAGCGACCAAATGAAGCTGAGAAAATCGATGACCCAAATTACTGCAAATATCATCGACTTGTGAGCCACCCTATGGAGAAGTGCTTTGTCTTCAAGGACAAAGTTATGGACTTAGCTCGTGAAAAGAAGATCGTGCTTGAAGATGAGAAAGAAAGCGCAAACCAAGTCTCTATCGTATTTGGCTCATTCAATGCAGACGAATTATGTAGTTCCAAATAAAGTAAAGATGAAGAATTACTGGAGAACTACAAGGTTGAAGACGGTCAACCTGAGGATGATGAAGGTTGGACGCTGGTGACTCGTCATAGGCGCCACAAAAGGGTCCCACGAAAAGGATCAATGGAACAACCAACGAGGAAGATAATGATAAAAATACCTAGGAGATGGAACCCAGTTAAGCACATAAAGAAAGCGAAAGTGGAGGTGCACCACCCTCAAAAGCCACGACATCCAGTGACCTTGGAAGAGTTTTTACCAAGTTGGTTCTGCACGAAGATTTCCCATGGGGGTATTGATGCCTCTTGTTTCCATACTGACGAAGGGAAAGAAAGGAGTGATGACCTACCGTCGGCACCATCTTCGGAAAAGCTCATCGACTCCACTACTTAAGAAGTTAATGCTTGTGAGGAAAAAGTCACATTCACAAGTGACGATCTTTTGCTAGGTGACACTCCTCATAACTGCCCATTGTACCTGGTTGGCTATATGTGTGATGAAAAGGTAAATCGAATTTTTGTTGATGGAGGATCCTCAGTAAACATTTTCCAATTCACACTGTGAAACAACTTGGTATTCCCATGAACGAACTCTCAAAAAGTCGTGTGATGATCCAATGATTCAACCAAGGGGTCAAAAGAGCCATAGGCGCGATCAGGCTGGGAATCACGATTGAAGATATGCAATCAAGTGCATGGCTGCATGTGATAGATACGAAGACTTCATACAATGTCTTGCTTGGAAGGCCTTGGATACATGAGAATAAAGTAGTTTTGTCTACCTACCATCAATGTTTAAAATACTACGAGGGTGAAGTCTAGAAGACGATAATTGCCGATGATGCGCCATTCACTGAGGCAAAGTCACACTTCGGTGATGCAAAGTTCTACTTGAGAAACCACATTGTGAAGGAGCTAAAAGTTGATGATGACATAAAAAGCAAGAATGACGCGCCCATAGCTAAAAAAGTTGAGCTAACTATCGGTAAAGCCAACGTTGTTACTGAGGAGGTACAACCTAACGTGAATAAATCTCATAGAGGGGATATTGCATATTATGGCAAGAAATTAAGTCCTAAGCTCCAATATGTCCCTAAAAGGAAGAAAGACGAGGGCGAATCATCTAACCTCCAAACCAACACACTAAAGGAGTTAACTCTTCCGGTGAAACGAATTGAGGCAGTATTGTTGTCCTCGAAGCCGCTTGCAGGGTTTGTAGCTCAAAATCGTTTGCAGAATGTGGCACTCCCCACAAAGCGAACAGATGAAGTCTTTGATCCTAATGCTTACAAGCTATTTGCGAAAGCTGGATACAATCCCGATGAGCCGTCAAAGTTAGGGAAGCTCCCATCAGAAGCTGCAATGAGGAAACTATGCGAAGGTTTAGGATACAAGCAACCGTCACTAGTGCGCATCTCCATCAGAAGGGCGAGTAGCAATCACATCACTATAGAAAATGAATCTGCCGCTTCTAACAGGCCTTCTGTTTTTTATAAAAATGGAAAATCAACTGTGAGGACTTCTGTATTTGAGAGATTGGGTCCATTAAAGAAGGTGAATAAGTTCCAAAGAAATTATCAAAATACAAGAACACCCGCTTTGCCCAAAATTCAGAGGGTCTCTAAAGATTTCCAAACTTTGGTTCCTTCTAGAATGAGGCGACAAACAGAAGTCATGGTTTCGTGTGATGAAGTACTGAAGGTGAAGCCATACACTGTGGTATACACTAAAGAACGTGATGAAGACGAATAAAGTGTGGGTTCTTCATATCATGTTATTGCACAAAGCGAGCATGGTGTTTTATCTCTACTGGGGGATGATGAGAAATTGGACGATGTTTCATCGTATCATCACATATCCTTCAACGATGGGGACCCTCAACAAAATGAATATGTGAAATATGCTCACCTGGAACTTGAAGAAGGGGTGAAAGAAACTGTAGATGCTTTAAAAGAAGTTAACCTTGGCACCGATGAAGAACCAAGACCCACCTACCTAAGTGCTTTACTAGAAGTTGATGAAGAAAGCACTTATATTGAGTTACTCAAGGAGTTTAGGGATGTATTTGCTTGGATTTACAAGGAAATGCCTGGCTTGGACCCTAAAGTGGCAGTCCATCACCTTGCGGTCAAGAATGGCACTCGTCCTGTTAAGCAAGCTCAAAGGAGCTTTAGGCCAGACTTAGTTCCCCTGATTGAAACCGAAGTTAACAAACTCATTGAAGCGGGATTTATTCGAGAGGTTAAATATATAACATGGGTTTCAAGTATTGTCCCTGTAAGGAAGAAGAATGGCCAGATTTGAGTATGTGTTGACTTCAGGGATCTCAACAATGCGTGTCCCAAAGATGAATTCCCACTTCCTATTCCAGAGCTGATGATCGATGCTACTACTGGTTACGAAGCAATGTCTTTCATGGACAGTTCATCGGGCTATAACCAAATCCGCATGGCACCAAAAGATGAAGAGCTTACTGCATTCCGTACCCCCAAGGGTATTTACTGCTACAAGGTGATGCCATTTGTCTTGAAGAACGCTAGTGCTACGTACCAAAGGGCTATGCAGAATATTTTCGATCATCTTCTCCACAAGAATGTCGAATGCTATGTTGACGACTTGGTGGTAAAATCAAGAAAGAAGGGAGACCACTTGAAAGACTTGAGAATGGTATTTGAGTTGCTCCGGAGGTACCAACTTAGGATGAACCCATTGAAATGTGTCTTTGGAGTTACTTTTGGAAAGTTCCTTGGTTTCATTGTCCGACATCGAGGGATCGAAATTGATCAAGCCAAAGTGGATGCTATTTTGAAAATGCCTGAGCCTCGGGATATTCATGAATTGAAAAGTCTGCAAGGAAAGCTAGCATACCTTAGGAAATTCATCTCGAACCTAGCTGGAAGGTGCCAACTATTTAGTCTCCTCATGAAGAAAGTTGTTCCTTTCAAGTGGGACCAAGCTTCTAGCAACGCTTTCGAAAGTATCAAAGTCTACTTGATGAAGCCTCCAGTTTTAGCAGCTCCTATACCTGGAAAGCCATTGATACTATACATTGCGGCGCAAGAAAGGTCTGTTGGAGCATTGTTGGCCCAAAAAAATAGTGAGGGGAAAGAAAACTCCCTTTACTACTTGAGCAGGATGATGACACCAAATGAGATGAATTATTCGCCAATTGAAAAGTCGTGTTTGGCGCTAGTCTTCTCAATTCAAAAGTTGAAGCACTACTTTCAAGCTCATGTTGCCCGTCTTGTTTCCAAAGATAATCCCATCAAGTTCGTGATGTCAAAATATGTTCTTAGTGATAGACTAGCGAGATGGTATCTCCAATTTCAACAATTCGAGATCTTTTACATCCCTCAAAAGGCTGTAAAAGGACAAGCATTGACAGATCATCTGATACAAGATGACTGGGAGCTAATTGACGAACTACCTGATGAGGATGCAATGGTCGTTGAAATTCAACCTCCATGGAAGATGTACTTTGATGGTGCTGCGCATCGCGGGGGAGATGGTGCTGGCGTAGTATTTGTCACTTCCCAAGGTGAAGTCTTGCCCTACTCCTTAACCTTGACACAACCCTGTTCCAACAATGTTGCTGAGTATCAAGCATTAATACTTAGGCTTGAAATGGCCTTTGATATGAAGCAATTGCAGTTGCAAGTCTTTGGTGACTCCCAGTTAGTGGTCAATCAGCTTTTGGGTAGTTACGAGGTTAAGAATCCTGAACTACACCTATATCATGATTACGCTAAAAAGTTAATGGGGTGGCTCGATGATGTGACTATTCAGCATGTGCCAAGGAAAGAAAATAAGAAGGCTGATGCTTTAGGTGCCTTAGCTTCATCGTTAACCCTGCCTGATCAAACGCAAGTTACTGTCTGCCAAAAATGGGTAGTACCGCCACTAAATAAGGTTGAAGGTGAAGAAATAAACTCAAGCATCTTGTCGCTATTTCTGAAGTTGAGAAAGAAGAATGACGACAACCCATTTTCGACTACTTGTGCTATGGGATACTTCCAGAAAATCTGAGGAGAAGGACTGAAATCCGTCGTCGTGCACCTCGCTTACTTTACTACAAAGACACTCTATACAGAAGGTCATTCGAGGGAGTACTCTTGCGATGCTAAGGGGAAGAAGAAGCACTCCAAGCTTTGCAAGAGGCACATTCTAGGGTATGTGGGTCGCACCAGTCTGGACCAAAGCTCCACTTCCATATAAAAAGGATGGGATATTATTGGCAAACGATGGTAAAAGACTACTTGGACTACGCTCGAAGGTGCAAGGCTTGTCAATTCCATGCGAATTTTATTCATCAACCTCCTGAAGTGGCTGTTGCATCCTAGTCATTTGACGCTTGGGGATTGGATGTTGTGGGACCACTGCCGAAGTCTTATGGTGGGCACTTATACATATTGGTTGCAACTAACTACTTCTCAAAATGGTCTAAAGCTGTTGCTCTTAAGGAGGTAAAGAAGGAAAATGTTGCAAGTTTCATCCGAGTAAACATAATCTATCGATTTGGAATTCCTCGATACATAATAACGGATAATGGAAAGCCATTCGACAATAGGTTGATAAACAAGATTTGTTATCTCTTTGGATTCAAGCAACGTAACTCTTCGATGTACAATGCTGCCGCCAATGGCCTAGCTGAGGCATTCAACAAAACTTTATCCAACCTGTTGAAGAAAGTCATCTCCAAATCCAAACGAGATTGGAATAACCGTATGGAAGAAGCTCTATGGGCATATAGGATGAGTCACCGCACGCCAACACAAGCAACTCCGTATTCACTTGTTTATGGAGTCGAAGACGTCTTGCCACTTGAGCGTCAAATACCTTCATTACGACTGGCTATTCAAGAAGGGATCACTGATGAAGAAAATGCTCGACTTCGATTAGTAGAGTTAGATGCTCTCGATGAGAAGAGGTTGGAGGCCCAACAAAGTCTTGAATTCTATCAAGCTCGATTGTCTCGTGCATTCAATAAAAGAGTTCGCCCGAGATCCTTTAAAGTAGGAGATCAAGTCCTTGCCATAAGAAGACCCATTATCACTTCCCATAAACCTGTAGGGAAGTTCACTTCAAAATGGGATGGGACATATGTCGTGCAAGAAGCTTATTCAAGTGGGGCTTACAAGCTGGTTGATGCAGATGGCATGAGAATCGGCCCTATCAATGGCAAGTTTTTGAAGAAGTATTATCCTTAAAGTTACAACGCTCCTTAATGCATGAGCATAAACTGCATGTTACTCCTGGCCCACATGAGTCTAAACTGTGTACAACCCAAAAAAAAGGATCCGCTAGGTTGAAAACGTCGAAAGAGGCGGCCTAGGCAAAAGATAGGACATAAAAAAATAACAATAAAATAAAAAAATAATTAAAAAAATAAAAAATTCTACCCATTCTGAACTACGGCATGACTTGATCCTCTTCACCAAGGTACGTAGGCAGCTTAGAGTTTCATTCTGAGTTCAGTCGCATAAATTCAAAAGATACATAATCCCCCAATCGTTGTCTGAATGAAGTACGATGGAATGTAATTCATTCAATCAGTATTTGAAAATTGAGCTGGGACACCATGCTTCTGTTAAACTTTGGATCCCATTTGATTTAAAGGGGGCAAGCTGCTATGCTAACTTGATGTCTACAATGAAATGATTAATATCTTTTAAGGGGGATGCCAAGAATTTGCATTGATGTTTGGGGATCCGTTATGCCTTCACGTTTGCCTCACCTTCAAGTTATTATGGTCTACCTTCATGACATTTCAAATTCAGAGAGACCTGGACCCAAGATATTTGGTGAGGATGAAGCTCTTGAATTTTAATTTTTGAAAATTAAAAATGTATTACAATCTCAAGGCTCCCACACAAAAATACAAAGATTTTAGTAAAGTCGCGCTAATTTGAAATTGTCAGCATATCAGGAACCAAAGTTGACTTCGAAATATTATATGAAACTATCTTTATTGCATTACGTTTTGCATTTTGGATATGTTATAGATTTGGAAGTTAAGTTTCCAATGGATCAAACGGTTCGTGATTTCGACATTCCTACATCAAGGTACAAATATTTTTGTGAAGATGTGCAAATCTGAAATCGTTGACGTGGCAGAATTTGAAGTTAGATTCAAAATTATATCTGGGACGATTCTCAATGTGTTCGATTCTGAATTTCGGACATGTCTTATATTTTGAAGTATAGTTTTCATGAAATTAAACGGTTCGTGATTTCTACATTCCTACATCAAAATACAAATATTTTGGTAAAGTCGTGCAAATCTGAAATTGTCGACGTGACAGAATTTGAAGTTAGCTTCAAAATAATATCTGGGACGATTCTCAATGTGTTCGATTCTGAATTTCGGATATGTATTATATTTTGATGTCTAGTTGCCATGAAATTAAACGGTTTTTAATTTAGACATTCCTACATCATGATGCAAATAGTTTGGTAAAGTTGCGCAAATCTGAAATCGTCGATGTGACAAAATTTAAAGCTAGATTCAAAATAATATCTGGGATGATTCTCAAAGTTTTTAATTCCAAATTTGGGATATGTCTTAGATTTTGAAGTCCAGTTTTCATGGAATTAAATAATGCATAATTTTAACTTTTCTACACCAAGATATAAATTATTTGGTGAGACTGCGCAAATCTAAAATTTTCAACGTGGTGAAATCAAACGGTTCATTATTTGGACTCTCCCACGACAAGATAAGAATCTTGCATTACAAGTACTAAAAGCTGAAAATTATGCGACCAATATAAATGTTGGGAAATGTAAAGCAAAAGAGAAGCAATCTTATTTAAGATGAAATAAATATCAACTAGGTTAACCTAACATAAGGATAAAAGGGGAGATAATTCTAAAAACCTAATCTAAGCACAACTTGTAGTTGGCCAAATCCTTGAGCATAACTTCCAAGTACTTCTTCTTTTTCTCCAAATCGGCCAAGTCATCAGCAGTCAACAAGACAGTACAACATGCGTCATACTCCTTTCTAGTAGTTGAGGCTCCTAACTTGGCTTCTTCAACTTCTTTATCATCAACTTCTAAAAGGGCTTCTAAGTCCTTCTCTTTTTCACGGAGCTTCTCTATCTTCTCTTTCACTGTAACTAGGGACTGGGCGATAGACGACACTTCTCTAACCTTTTCTTCTTCTTCAATCATGACATTTGTGGGGTGTACCTCAACGTCTGATATTGCAGTCTCTTCAACCTTCTCAGATAAAGCCGACCGTGTCTTGTTATATGAAGCAACAAGCTCAAAAAGGGACTCGAATAGGCTTCTCAAAGGGGAAATATCCACATCATCCCCATCCATTGCCTCAAAGATCACTTTAGTATTTTCTTCAAGCTCAGAGAGAATTTATGCAGTGCTGCCTTTCAGCCTACGCTGAATCAAGGTCCAAAGCTTCAAGATAGACTCCTTTCGAATATCCAAGACAACCTTCTTTCCATCTGCAATTGTTAGTCGTTCACACAAATCAGAACCCAACTTTGCCCTAATTTCATCATGAGAAATAGAAGTTGCCTCTTGATTTGCCTTAGCTGTGGAAGATGATTTATGTGGGTTCGGTACTGCTACAGACTCGCCACTATCTTGTGGACTTACTCGTTGCAACGCTCCAATGTTGTTAGCTTGGAAAAAAAATGAATAAATAAATGTAAGGACACTTTAGCAAATTCATTTGGCTAAGGATAACAAAAAGGAAAAGTTTATGTTTTCTTTTACCTTCTCGTTCTGAGCTGTTAGTGTTCTTGAAGGGTTATCAACGCTTTGGACCTCTAAAACCCCTTCTGGGTTTGGCCTTTTCCATTCCCAATATTGATCTCCTTTGCTAATTACTCTCTTCTTGGATAGGCGCTTATTAGAGGCATTAACTATTGAATAATACTTTTGTCAAGTGGAGTATGGATCTCTTCTCTTTGAACTTCCTTGTGGAGCATGGGTCCACTGCCTGCGTGCATCTCAACTACCTTAGACTGTAAAGCAGGAATCCTATCAATCACTAAGACATCCTCGATCCGGTCTTGAATGATATTTGTGATTGGTTCAATTGTATTCATCAAAAATTATAAGTGGTCTTCAAGAAGGCTTCCATGCGCCCTTGCCCACCAAGATCTATAGTTAGATGATGTAAATTTCTTCATATTGGACCCAAAAGGAGGAAATACCTCCCTCGACTTAGATCTAGTCAACACACAAATCCGTGCAAGTCTTAACCCTTCTTCTAAGGAGGCCTCACGAAAATCTTGCTCCAAGCGACCAGGGGTGTCTTGATAAAAACCAAATCGGCGGCTAAATCGATGAGGGCTGTAAGGTTCAATAATAAAGTTGACTCCGTTCCTCAAAGGAAGATAATTCGAGCGAATACTCATAAAGAAATTTAACTCGAACTCATCTGCCTTACCATCGTCATAGTAGCGGTACGTATCAGATCTGCGGGGCATTGTCGAAGTCCAAATGATATTTTCTCCGTTATGAATACGCTTCCTTGCTTCCTATTTCCCAAAATATCTAGCAGCACCTTCACCGGAACATACGGCCATGAGAGGAAAAACTGGCCCTTTTGCATACGGGAAATGAGTCTTAAAGTAATAGGCTAACCAGTCATACACATAATGAGATGGAAAGAAAGTTTGAGCAGGATCAAGCAACGAGCACTTTGAAATCTCGTTCAAACCCTTATATATTCTAGCTAAGACCGGGATTGCAAGGCTAAATCTTCATTTACAAGCAAGATGACACGCGATATTAAACGTCCCAGGACGAATGAAGTCACCATCTTTTGAAGGGAGCACAAAAATACATAACCAACAAGATAGACAAGCAGCCAAATACGTCTCGTCTTTCTTGGCACCCATAACTCCTAGCTTATGGAACAAAGCTTCTTCAACAGTCGACCAATTAACTGCTTCCTCTATGACCCTGGTAGGGTTGAGTGTCGATTTCAAACGAGCAGATTTGTTTTCTTTCCTTAGAGGAGGCTGAGTATACTTCATTGTCTTTCTGCACCAGAACTCTACCCATTTTTTCGAAGAAACCTTTGGATCATTGCTACCTCCCTCTCGGAGCCGATGGAAGGTATCAAGCAAATTTTCACAAATCTGGGGAAGAAACCTTATCCCCTTGTCATACGTGCCTGTATGCTCTTCAATATTTGGCACAATTTCCTCGTAAGGAGATCCTGCTATAGGCAAACCACCGATCTTATACAAATCCCAAAGTGATATGGATAGTTCTCCAGCAAAGGTAAGCAATGTGTTAGTAACAGGGCACCATGCCTCACAAAAAGCCTTCATAATGTTCTTATTACAATCATATGTGAAGAGTGAAGCATATACGGCGTCATAAATTCTTGCACCCTCAAGTGTCAAGCGACACCTACTTAAGACATCTTCTGCCCATTCCCAGTAGCCAGGAACGTAATGAAATTCACCGCCGAACGGCAAATCATTGCCCCAATAAGTCTCCTTGTTAATTATTTGACGCCCTAGGCATGGTAAGGTACTCGCAAAATTCCAAGCATGATGGGTAGTGGTGAGAAGCACCCATGTCTTGGGAGGACGACTATTGTATTCAAGCGTCCAGTCTGCCAAATAAGGTGGGTCCCTCAAAGGTACCCATGAAGCTGCATTATACTGGTCGATCAGTGACCTATCAACTGGTAACCTTGTCCTCTCCTTGTTTCCCTTATGGTCCGAGATGATAAGGCATTGAGAATTAGAGGAAGAAATTCCGTCTTTGAAGTAAACTATGTTTAGACTGCAAAAAGAGAGAAAAGTGTTTATTAGCATTTAACTAAGAAATGCGATATTCATGGACTCAAATTCATAATATAATCCTACCAAGCATGAAAAACGCAAAATCTTTGGCCCAGACGGTGTAATGGTCTATGGCTCAGATAAAATGAAGTTAAATCTTCAAACAAGATGGAGTCTTTAGCTCAGACGGCGTATTGGTCTTCGCTTCAGACAAAAAATAAAATCTTTGGCCCAGATGGTGTAACGGTCTATGCCTCAGATAAAATGAAGTTAAATCTTCAAACGATATGGAGTCTTTAGCTCAGACGGTGTAATGGCCTTCGCTTCAGACAAAAAGAAATAAAAAATAAAAATAAAAAATAAAAAATAAAATCTTTGGCTCAGACGGTGTAATGGTCTTCACCTCAGATAAAATAAAATCTCTGACTGGGACGATGTAATGGTATTTTCTAGAGATAAAGAAAGTCAAGTTTTCAAATAAAACGAAGTCTTTAGTTCAGATGGTGTAAAGTCTTCACCGCAAACTTTTAAAGGTTTTCGCTGTGAACTATTAAGGATCTTCATAGCGAACTTTTATGTTTCTCTGCCACAAATTTTAAAGTACTTCATACATGGATCATCTTGTTAAATAAGAGCATATCTTCCTCGTTGACCTACACACAAAAAAAAAAGGGAAAAAGAAACCAAGAAAAAGAAATCGTATCTGTCAGTGAACTTGAATAGGATCGTGAGTTACGGTTGATGCCAATTGAAGGGAAGGCATGTCCCTATTTTTAGAGCTCTACAAGTTGTTAACTCAAGTATGAATTTCAATGTGGGAACATTTGTTATTAGAGTCCAATTAGGACTTGTTATCCTAATTCAATTGGAGTAAAGAAAGGTTATGTGCAGAGACGTTTGCATTCAAATCAGGAAAAGGATAAAGGCAATCCTAATTGTAGTACACTAAGAAGAAACAATTATAAAGCTTTTTGGTAAAATTCCTAACGTGGCATTGTCCAAAACACCACAAACCCAAATCTGGTGGCAAGTAACTCTAAATTCCAATTCCTTGGAATTGACCAAAGTTAGATGAAAACCTATGTGAATACCTAAGTGCTTGAAAAATTATACGATATAAGTGTTGGGTTGCCAATTCAAATGGATGCTGCGTGGAGCGTCTTTGAGGAACACACGCAAGTGAGTTTTTTTTGTATATTTTATTTTACTTCAAGTCTAGTCTTTGAAGTTCATAAGCCGAGTCTTGAAGTAGGGGCATTTCTAGGCATATAAATTTTGCTTAAAATTAAATCCATGAAATAATTTGGACTATATTTTAAATTCGAGATATATTGGTCCAAATAAATACTACGGGCTAATATAATTGAATTAATTGTATAAGTCCAACATATATGGATTAAATAAATAAGTCTTAATCCACTGGGCTAGCCCATTTGGTTGGGCTACAAATGATGAGCCCACTTTATTAGGCCCAATATGCCATCTTCCCAGAGGCCCAAATTGATGCCCACGTGTCAAATGATGTGGCACGCCAAGTCAAAGGGAAGAGCCAATAGGATCATGCCACGTGTCAAAATGACAAAGCATGCCAAGTCACATTAAAAGGCTAATGAAATCGTGCCACGTGTGCAAGTGACATGTTCTAGCCAATCAAATACAGTCATGTCACACTTCAATTTGATTAGTCGGAAAGAGTTTGTTCTTATCACAACTCCTCCCTTCCACAACTATAAATAGGAGTTTTCATAACTCAGAAAAGGGACCAGAAGTTATAACGAGAAGCAAGAGAGAGCTCGTGGATCAAACGCCGCAAATTTCTCTACAAGTTTCAAGATTCAAGCTTCAAGCAATCAAGTTCAAGTTCAAGAAATCAAGTTCAAGCTCAAGAACGAAGAACACGTCAAGATTCAAGGAATACTAGTTCAAATCAAAGTTCGTCCTAATTGAATTCAAGATCATCGTTCGTGACAACAAATTAAAATTCAAGATCAAGCTCAAAGGTCCTTGAATTTATATTGAAAAGAAGAATCAGAGGATTCATAGAGATGTACACTCATATTGTTTGAAATAAAATACTACGATTGTTGCGATATTTTTCGGTCCCGATTTTATTTTCTCGACGTAATTTATTGTCTACAGTATTTAGGTGTATATATACAAAATTTCGGCTAAAATTTACGGGGTCCGGTGATCCCTCACCCATACACATGAGTCCGCCTCTGTTGGTGTGTATGATACTTTGATTCTTTAGTTATGAACTACCAACTACCAAGGGGCATATGTAATCTTTGTTGTGGAAATAGTGTATAGAGCAACTCTATAAAGGCGTTACTTGCTCAACATCAGCAAAAAGGTATTGTTATCTATTTTATCTTTATCCCTTTTATATATAACATAATGCAATATCGATAATATTTTGTCATTTTCTTTTTTAAATATATTTTTATTGCCATTTCTTAGTTTTATTAATCTATGGATTTAGATTAAATATATTTTAACTACCTACATTCTGTCATTTAAGTTTGTTTTGATTTTGACATGTTGGGTTAAAAATCTCAAGTATAGTAATCTAGATGAAAGGAGAGGACTATGCTGCTATAACAGACTTTCATTGGGAAAGAGGCTCAAATTCTTAAATGTTAAAGGTACGGCTAATGGCAAAGCGAGTTTGGGAGTTCATGTACATCGTCATCTCTGTATTTACCATCTTTTATATACTAAGAGTAGCATTCAACATCATTTTATTAAATTTAAAAGTTACTTTATAATTCAAGTACAGTAATTTAAATATCAATTATATTAATTGCTGAGCCTTTTACTTTAGTAAACTAAATACGTACTAAAGTATATGATTTTTGGGATGAAAAAATATAATAACCCCTCCTTGATCTTAAGATTGTGTCCTATTAAGGGTAGCGAAAGAGAAAAATATTCTTATTGACACAAACCATCTCAGTTTATTCTCCCCTTCTTTATATTGACTTATTTTTGGCTAATATGAATAGTGGTGTTGAAGTTTCGACTTTGTAAAGTAGTTTTTGTCTAGATTTTCTGATTTTACTATCTTGATATGAAAATGCAATCTGCACAGATATTAATTGAACATGATACACTTAACAAGAACTTGCCCTGGCTTTTGCTGGTGTGTGCCTTTTTTGTTTTATGAATTTCAGGAACAATAAAGCTGATGCCTGGCAACTGGAAATCGAGTGGGTACAATGGGTTAAGGAGTTGGTGTTCCCTATGGCACCTTCGAGACTCCAAAAATTATGACATCACTAGGATTTGATTGATAGGCTGTAACAATAGAACGTTTCTAACAGCTTCTTTGAGCATCTTTTTGGTCATAGGGGCAAAAAACAGAGTGTTCTTAACCGCTTCTTTGACGTCTTTCCTTTTCTTGCTGGTTTGTTATTGTATATAGTTTGAAGATGCGAGCTTGAATAGACTTCTTTTATAAATGACCTTTCACTTAAACAAATTCATACCTTGAACAAGTTGATTCACTATAATTCTGTGGCTTATACGGTTGAGCAATTTTCAACAAACTTTGTTAACACCCGTGCTATTGGGCCCCGCATTGCACGGGCATCCATTTCTAGTATATATATGCATACGGGTAAAACTGATCTCGTAGTTCATCCAAGCCTCCGACATGATAGGTCAAGCTCAAGATACGATAACAGGGGAACCTAGACCGAGGTAGGGATCTCATCATGTCTGAATCCAGACCATAACGCCCGCCCTTGAGGATATCAGAGTCGTGATATCAGATAGTCAAGCTCGACCAACAAAAGACTGTGATATCTGGGATCGACCGAATATCACGACAGAGATCTCGGCACATATCGATGTGAGATCATCGATCAGTTAATTAGGGTATTTTTACCTATTATAGAATTGTACCTAATATAGGACTCCCTTACTGTATAAAGGGGGGTCTGATTATTTGTAAAAGATATTGTAAAACACATTCCAAAGCAAAAAAAATTTCCTATTTAAGCCCGATCGAAGTGCGTCAAGTTCGAGGGTGGCTAACCTCCCAAGGTTGTAACTGTTCATTTCGCGTGGTTTGAACTTACTTTATCATTGTTCATTTCAGTTGTAATTTAATTTATCGCTTTGTGTCAAGTTAATCCACGTATCCTTAAAACCACTTGCAAATTCAATTGTTATTCGATTTTGAGGGTAAACAGTTTAGTGCCCACCGTGGAGCTAAGGATAATAGTGGTAATTTGATACAAATTTCCATAACACACACACTACTTTATACTTGTTCTTTGAAGTGTCCCAGATTTCAGGCTAAAACTCAAATGTCGAACTCTCAATCAGCACCCCTAGATGTTGACAATGAGTCCGGCCACTATGGCGAAAACGACAACGTAGCACACGGAAACGAGGTGCCCCCAGTCGACCTCAACGGAGTCCCAGCCGCAGACCCGATAAATTAGCTCACATGTGGTGATACAAAATCGTATAAAAAATACGGATATAGCAAAACACGCAGAATAAAAAATAAGAGTTATACCTACAATTGATTGGAAGAACAAGAACTTATGATATGAAACCTAATTACCTTTATGAACTCAATCAATTGTAACCCTAAGCCGTGAACATAAGAACTAGACCTACAATTGATTGGAAGAACAAGATCCTATTAGGATATGAAGCTTAATTACCTCTATGAGCTCAAGCAATTGTAACCCTAAGCTATGAAACCCTCAAAAGATTGGCAACTTTTGAAAAATCGGATAAAGTAATTTAGCAATTACGCATTCACTATTAATTTCTCACCAACTAAGACTATTTATCACTAATGAAAGCAATAAAGAAATTAAAGGCATAGACATATAAAGATAACGGATCCCAAATTAGTTGAGCAGGAATTCATCAATGTGTTTCAGTCTTTGATGGGAGATTGTGCTACTGAAATGCCATGTGCAAACACAAGGATAATCAAGGAAGGACCATGCTTAACTATATCACAACAAAGATGTTTAATCCAGGATGTTACAAATGAGGAGATCACAACTTCAGTATGGGAGATGCCTAAAGACAAAGCACCAGGGGTTGATGAGTTCCTTGTGGAGTTCTTTACCAGGAACTGGGAGATAGTGAAGGAAGATATATTTGCAGTTGTGACGAACTTTTTTTCTACCAGCAGCCTACCTGGAATGATCAACACTACAACTATCACACTAGTACCTAAAGTGCCAACACCTTCAACAATTAAGGACTATAAGCCTATTGCATGTTGTACTACAATATATAAGATCCTATCCAAAGTCATTACAAAAAAGGATCAAATCTATTCTTGATGGGTTGATTGATCACTCTCAATCAACATTTATCGAAAGGAGAAGTATAATTGATAACATTATGTTAAGCCATGAACTGTTTAAAGGCTACTCCAGAAAAGATGTCTCTCCTAGATGTGTGATGAAGGTGGATCTGAGAAAAGCCTATGATACTCTAGAATGGAGTTTTCTTAGAAGTATGCTTATTGATCTTGGGTTTCCATTCAAGTTTGTGCAATGGATAATGGAATGTGTTACCACAGTATCATACTCTTTGGTACTAAATGGAGGACTAACAAAGCCTTTCAAAGGAAAGAGGGGGATTAGGCAAGGAGACCCAATGTCTCAATACTTATTTGTTATTGTAATGGAATATCTGGGTAGAGAGCTCGACCAATTGCATAAGAATGGAAACTTCAATTTTCATCCCAAGTGCAGAAAGTTGAGAAACACACATATATGCTTTGCTGATGACCTCCTGATGTATTGCAGAGCTGATTTTGAATCCATCAAGATCCTGAATGCTGCCTTTCAGAGATTCTCAGTTGTCTCTGGCTTACAGGCAAATGTAAACAAAAGTGTTATATACATGGCTGGAATCTCTCAAGCTAAAGAATAGGAAATCATTGCAACATTGGGTTTTACTGAAGGAAAGCTTCCTTTCAAATATTTGGGGATTCTTTTAGATTCTAAGAAGCTAGCAGTCTATCAATATTTACCTCTTATTGAGAAGATAACAACAAGAATCACATGCTAGTCAGCAAAACTTTTATCTTATGCTGGCAGGTGTCAACTGATAAAGGCTGTTATATTTGGCATTTAAACCTACTGGACACAGATATTTGTTCTTCCAAAGAAGGTGATGAAAGCAATTGAAGCAATATGCAGAACATTCCTATGGACTGGTACTACTACTATCTCAAAGAAGGCACTAGTAGCTTGGAAAAAAGTGTGCAAGTCAATAGCTGCTAGAGGACTCAATATACTAGACATAAAATATGGAACAAAGTAGCAATTATAAAACATCTATGGGACATAACAAGGAAGAAGGACTGCTTATGGATAATGTGGGTGCACAACTTCTATATAAAGAATAGGAACTTGGAAACAATGGCTACCCTTGAGACTGCTTCTTGGTTGGTGAGGAAGATACTAGAAAGTAGAAGTTTGATCATGGAGCATCAACAACTCCAAGGAGACATTCACAGCAGGTTGTAGACAATGTGCAAGAATGCAAAATTCCATATTAAACAGATGTACTTGAAGCTGATACCAAATTACCCCAGAGCTGAATGGAAGGGTTTGATGATGCACACAAATATATATCCAAGATATCGATTCACCCTGTGGCTTGCAGCACAACAGAGGCTAGCTACAGTGGAAAGACTATTGAAGATTGGTATTCAAGTTCCTGCAACTTGTGCATTTTGTGGACATAGTCTGGAATCCTTTAGCCACTTGTTCTTTGAGTGAACCAACACAAAGAAACTATGGTCCAGACTATGTTTATGGATGGGATATAAGAGGAACATTGGATATTGGGAAACAAAGTTGAAATGGGCATGCAAGAAAGCCAAGAGAAAAAGAGGAACAAATGTTATAACTACCTATGTTTTTGCCATAACTGTTGCACTGATATGGAGGGAGAGGAACAAAATCAGATTTGATAAAGCTCAGTTTGATGAACTTCAAATATGCAGAGAGATAGCACTACACATATATATCAGAAGGAAAAGCATAGGAAAATGGAAAGAAGCATTGCAACAACTAGACTGTTTTCCAAGATGAAACTAAGAGTAGAAACCTTGATGTAGGTGGCTCAACAAGTGTCTGTATTGAGAAGTAATATAGGATAGATAGGCAGAAAGTGTTAGTAGAAGATTGTGATGTAATTGGGAGTAGCCTGTTAAAGCTGCTCCTCGGACCCAATTGTACAAAATTTTGCGTATTAATAGAATATAATTCTAACTCAAAAAAAAAAGCATAAACATAAATGCAATAATTAAAAGATAAGGATAAAAGGGGAGACTTGCATGTATTCAAGTTTATCATTCATCAAGTCTACCTAAAATAAAAGACTAAAGGGATATTTATACTAGAGTGGGTATTTGGCTACAAATGACCCAAATACCCCTAAGTTAATTCTAAGGAGCTTAGTCAATTATTACAAGTACATCCTTCTTGATCTTAATTCCTTTAAAGCACTCAAATGCTATGATGTTGACTTGAAAGTTATCCTCGTTACGCGTGCTCATACGGCATGTATCATCTCCCCCCCCCCCAAAAGAAATTCATCCTCGAATTCGGACTGTTCAAGTTTTCACCCAAGGACTCAATATTCAAAGCTCGGTGGATTCACAACAAATGAAGCATAATCTGATAGAGTATCCCGGCTGTTACTTTGGACGATGTGCATAAACTAGATCCAGATTGTATTCATGTCTAAACACAACTCTAATTTCCAAATATCATTTTCACTTAAATTCTTATGTCCAACTGCTCACTAAATATGTTAAATTATTTTTAGTCGATCCGCTGAAATTTGACCATGTTTGGACATGATGTGGCACAATATCTTTAAGTAAATGTACTAATGGGATAGCTTTTGAATTGAATCTTCTACTCTTTTCTTAGGTAATAACTATTAGGGTAAAAAATATTCCATGTAACATACAATTAATCAACTATTTAATTATGATATTTAATTTTATTGATGAATTGGTACAGGTCGTGAAAACCTAAAATACTACGTTTGAGTTCAACTAAACCCATTCGTTTAGGATAAGAAATTAGATTTATATGTAAAATCATTAAAAGAAGAATTGATTATGATCCGATCACATAATTTGAAAGAATTACTCTGTCACCATTTTCTTGATGCAATTTGATTGGTCATGAAATTAGAAAAAAAAAACTTTTAAGATTTGTTGTCTAGCACAAGCCATTGATAATTGTGTGATTATAAATAATCTTATCATGGATAAAATGATAAATTTAATTAAGATTTTTTAAAGTATAGAAAGATATTCTTCTTCTTGGGATATGCTAAAATGAAAAATGTTGCACGTAAACTAAAATGGAGGGAGTAGTAAGTGTTAGCCCCTTGAAAATGTTGCTCGGAAGATGTGGGTTGTGACAAGGATTTTTATGATGGACTTGGCACACAACTTGAAAAATGGGGCAACATCATGACGGGTAGATCGGCTGGAGGGACTCTGCGGGGTTGGCAAACGCACCTGAACAGGTAAGGCGCATTTTACATGAATGTGTGGGTTTCCATAACAATGAAAAGTCAAAGCCATGTCAAAGCAGGGGCCAAGACATGGCAAGGCAAGGCAAAGCAAGGAGACAAGCAATGACATTGACGTGGGCAGATTTGATCACGTTAAGGGAGACTTGACATAAGCGGGAAACTATGGCAATGGGCGTGTGAGGCAAAATCAATGGGTGGCAAGTTGTGTCCATGACATTAGGGCGGAGCAGTGTCAAAGGACAAGGATGGACGCAATACCAGCCTCAGCAGCTGGGCAAAACAAGCAAATGCAATGTACAAGCAGCGGTTACAAAAAGTGTGATGGCCACATGCAATGCACAAAGAGCGGTTACAAAAAGTGTGTTGGGCACATGACAGGACAGTTGGCAGTTACAACCACATCCAAAGCATGACTAATCATGGGGATAAAGTGGAGGCACATTATTGCAGCATGTCTATCATGTTTTCCTATCAGTTGGGGCTTGTCAACTGATTGCTTTAATTGCTGTCAAGTGTAATTGGGCAGCCTGCACTATAAATATGTACATAAGGCTGTCCCAAATGGACAGAACTTAGTCTTGTGGCAATTTGTTAAGCCAAAAACATTTAAGTGTATTCGTAAGGGTGGAAAATCATTTTGGGGTAGGGAACTAAGGTGTTCTTTGTCCTTGGCCATAGGGTTGGCTTCTTTTTGTTCATGTATTCACATATTAATAGGAGTTGAGAGTAAATTCCTATAAATTTCATGTGTGCCTTTACTTTATTTGCTGCCTAAGTTTTTCTAATTCCCAAATATTCCTAAAATTATTCTAAGTGCTGGAAGGATGAAGTCAAGGCTGGCTCAATTGCCGGGCAGTGGTGGACCTCGGGAAAAATTCGAGTGACATAACAGTAGGTCTAGTGGCGATGTTTGAACTCGGTAAGTTTAAATTATGAACCGTCTATGAACATGTATAAATTTCATTCATACTTATATTTCTATTTTCCTTTCTTCTATCCTAAGATTCCTAGTCCTCCCCAATCGCAAAAATAAAACAACCGAAACTCTTCATATTTACTATGTATGGAGTGACTGGATGCTATGTACTTGGTCATACAAATTAGTCAAACAAAAGATTATTTTACTTCACTTTAAGACATAAGACTATGACGACTTTGACTATTAAGTGATTTAAGGCTTTTTATCTAATAAGAGTTATGGGAAATGATGGATTATATTATTGAAATAATTAATATAACTTCTATAGCAAAAATTTGTGGCCCTCAATGGTACAATTTTTTTGTCTGGTTGACTCTTGATGTGTAACTATAATTCATGATTTAACGCATTCTGTGCCTCGCATTTTACATGCTTTAATGATAAAATACATTTTATTTGAACGTAATGGAGTTTATTTTATATGTAGGTGAATTAGAGATGGAAGCCAGGCTAAATGTATGCTTAAACGTCGAAAGTGCGCGTGAAAATGGTGAAAAGGAGAAGCCAGGCAAAAGCCAGCTCGACCAGGATTTAGCCTGGCGAGGCCAGGGTCCAGATCCGACTTTCCAAGTCTTAAACACTTTCCCTGCGCAACTAGGAGTGACTTACACATTTAGGGCTTATTCCAACCATATAAATAGACCCAAAAACACAACTTTGAAGGACTTTTACCATTGGAGACAAGAGGAGATCGTGGAACACTACTCGGGAGTTCAAAATATTGATTTTTACATCCTTATTCCTTACTCTGTAATTTAATTATGCAATTTACTTTTGATTTGATTACTATGAGTATGAGGAGTTAAACTCCTAATCCAGGGTTTTGATGGAACCTATTGAATGATGAATTTCTCGTTATGTTAATATAGATTTGCCATAGTTTTCTCTCTATTTGTTTAACCATATGCTTGTTGTTGTTGTTGATTGAATGGCCCTCAATTAGTTGTGCCTATTTAGTATGTATTACTCGGGAGAGAGTGCATATTTAGGTAGTTGTTGAACAACATCACTCCCGACGTATATGAGGGATCAATAACGAAGGGTTTAAAGGTGGGATTGGGGATAACGAAACCTTGGGTACGATCTAAGTGAGCTGTAATTAAGGCTAGCTAGCGTAACTCGGGAGAGTATGTCTAGTATATTGTTATAATTACTCGGGAGAGAGTTACGGCAGTCAGAGTGCTCATGATCGATAGAGAAGTTTAGGCAGATTTATACCAAACATAGTGGGAAAGGATTCCAACAATAGGGGATATCATAACCTTAAATCATTCCTATTACTATTTACAACCCGTTCTTAGTTACTATAGTTTCATTAAGTAATAGTTACTAGAAAACCAATCATTTGTTATTTAAATATCTATGGAAGTTGATTACGTGGAATTGTGTGAGTCTGATAACAGTAATTAATAGGTTAATTCCCTGTTTGATTCGACTCTGGACTTAATATCCGGAATATATTTGCAATGACCGCTTTGTTCTTTTTATAAGGCATAGTTGGGCGTGATCAGCTCTTGGTCACTGACTTCAACTTTAATGTAAAAATTTTCCATCCAAACTAGATTTTTGCAGTTTGGCTCTTTACAAACTTGTTTTTAGTTTTATAACCCTACCTCTTCTTTTATACATGGGAGATTTATTTTTACACGTAAGAAATCTATCTTTTACACATAAGAGATCTAAAAAGGTCATCTTCTTAAATTTAAATTGTAAAGGGGCATGATGTACAAATAGCACCTTCTTGTTTAATCCTTTCTAATGTCTCTTCATTGAATACTATGAGAGAAAGAATACGAGTTATCC
The DNA here is from genome assembly GCA_005239505.1 of Nicotiana paniculata. Classification (NCBI taxonomy): domain Eukaryota; kingdom Viridiplantae; phylum Streptophyta; class Magnoliopsida; order Solanales; family Solanaceae; genus Nicotiana; species Nicotiana paniculata. Next base: position 14,904 of record ML328436.1, on the reverse strand, counting down.
CCATGTTTACCCTTAAAATTGGATAACAATTAAACTTATATTGTGGTTTTAATGAACTGATAAATATAAAAATAAATGACAGAATTGAATTATAAGAAAAACAAACCAGTCTTTAAACAAAACTCAACCCTCGAGTCGAAGTACTCTCGAACTGATTGGTTCAAGAAAAATTTAAAAATATAAGCTGATGAACAATAATATAAGCGAGAAAGAGGAATTATATTTCTTTGATATCTATGAATGATGTGTCTTACAAATGATTAGAACTCCCCTTTATATAGTAGAGGAATTCTACTTATGGTACAACTCTAATTACGGAAGGAAATCTCATGATTAGCTTATTAACCATTTTTGATTTGATCTGTTCCGAGATTCACGCCATGATCTTCGACCAATCACGGATATCTCCTTTATGTTATTTTTCCATCTCCGATCATACTCGATGTTTGTCTCGTTTAGCTCCGATTGCTACTAGCCTCGATCTTGACAGGTACCTCGTTTCTGCACTTGGTACCTTATCCTGGTGTCTTAGTCTGTTCCATTACGAAGCTGTCCTTTGATGCAAATTACCAGTCTCGGTCAAACAGTAAAATCAGATGGGCCTCGATTTTAACCGCATACAGATAGTCCCCTCATTTTGTTGGAGTGTGACAATAAAAAATGAATTGAGCCTTCGATTTTTTGACCTTGACCTATCATGATGTCATCTCCGTGACGCCAAGAGATAAGAGTGACCAAAACGTCACATCGATAGAGTTCCCCAAAATATTAATTAGCGTGAGTTGATGGTCGGTCACTAGTGCTTTTGAACCATCGCCATAAATCTCATAAATAGGCCCTCTCCTCATTGATTCAAACTTTACTTTCACTTTCTTCCTAATCTTCAAAGATTTTACTTCCCCTAAGCTCTTTTCCTTATACAAATCTTCAGGTTTCGCTGTTAATGTTTTCTCTAACATCAAGTTCTATCTTCTTATTTCTTCTTCAAACTTAAATGAAAACGGAAAAAACATCCAAAATAGTTCCCTAGAAGTAAAAAAGCTTCTTCTTCACGGCCGGACAGTGACAAAACACTGGTGGATCCGCGTACTGAAGAGTGTGTTCCCGACGGGTGTGCCCTTAATTCGGACTTTAAGATCAAGAAAGCTTCCTTGGTTCTTGGTTGGATGTGGGCCTATGTTGAGGTACATATGCTCGATAACTGAGGGGACCTCGAGCAGATAAAGATAGACTGCAAATGGGGGGGATAAAGAGGTGGTGATTCCAACCCCCAAAGAAAATATCACCACTCACGTGGAAGGGTTTCTGAGTGTTTACACTTACCCTTTCACGCTGGGCCCCCTCGACCCCGTCATCATCGACTTCTGTCATCAGTACCAGATAACCTTAGGCCAAATCCATCCACCTTTTGGCAAATAGTCATCATGCTTCGATTCTTCTCAAGCAAAGTCGAGGGGATTTCATTCATCTTGGACCACCTCATTAGGTTGTACATCCTTCGTCTTTATCGAGGCGGGTTGATTAAACTCCAGCGCTGAGCAACCAAGATGTTGTTCTAGATCATCGACGAGGACAAAAGGATAGATGGGTAGGTTCGTTTGAGTTAAGACTTCCGACCTCATCCCAGCAGAGAAGATGCCATTTCCTGAGAAATGGAACATGAAGCGTAAGCATTATTTCACTGTTAGCTTCCATGCATTATTTCGTTCCTCTGCATTTTCTCATTAATGTCTTTTTTCATGATGTAGCAGTTTCTTGGATGCCCCGTGCGATCCCTGACCTGGAGAGCTGGATTCAAAAACTTGCCTCGACCTCCACGTATGTCGAGCGCTATTGGCGCGATTTAGAAAAAGGACGACGGGAGGCCAAGAATCATTGTAAGATCCCTTTTCACATATCTGATGATTTTATCATGATATATTTTTATACTTATTCAATTTTCTTGTGTGTAGGATTGGGAAAAGATGCGGTCATGAGGCCCTCGACTGGCGAGGAAGAGATTTAGGCCCCAATTTCGAAACCCCCGAAGGACAGAGGAAGAGGACCACAACCTCCGGGGTCCCAAAGCCAAGAAAAAATCCTCTTCGTATGTCGAAGAAGGACACGGTTGCCCTCCCTGCGGATGTACTTTAACAGATAAGGGAGGAATAAGAAGAAGAAGAAGAAGAAGATGACGACTCCGAACTGGTAGCTCGAGTGAAGGAAACCATTGAGGCCCTAAAGGCCGCTGAATCGGTGGTGGTTGATGATGTCCTACCCCGAGCTGAAGGGGTCATGGAGAAGGACTTAGGCACAGTCCCCGAGTCGTCTGAGATCGAGGTTGCCCCATGTTGAAGTGAACAAATGGCAGGCGTGTCTGAGGGAACCGGTCCCGAAACCCCTCGAATTGAAAAGAATTCTCCAAGTGACTCACTTAGGGCAATAATAATAAAGGACTCTCCTACTCTCCCTTCCTTTTCCGAAGAAGTAATTTGGGATGCTCAAGTTTTGAGGACCCCCAAGGTAGATGGAGTCCCCGTTGGGGAGGATCCCTTTCGAGATTGCTTTGTCGGGGTCGAAGATCCTTCCGACCTGAATAACTCATCTATCCTCTTCGTTGAGGATCAACGAGTGGTGAAGCATGTAAGTCTTAATTCCTTTGTTGACGTTGTATTCCATCATCTTCTATCTAACTCCCTTTATTTTTCATACATGCTTTTTCTAATTCCAGGGCTGAGCTGAGCCAATATGAGGCCGACCTCCAAAGGCTTTCAGAGGAGAGGAATTCCCTAAAACTTCTTTGCAGGCAAAAAGATGACGAGATCAAGGACCTCCGAGCTGAATCGGCTAAGGCTCACAAGGATCAGACCGACCTGATCGAGCAGGTAATGATACTCTGAAAAGCTCATGGGCTTGATTCGATAATGGAAGCTAATATTTCAACCACAGCTGTAGCAAAATATCGAGAGGATTGAGCAGTTTTGTAAAGAGATCTGTACGATAAAGGTGGAATCCTATGGGTGGAAAGAAGGCATGGACCGTCTTTTTGCAGAAAAAGAGGTTGCTCGAACCCAACTATCGTTGGTTGAAAGCCAGCTCTGGGGCATGAAGGAGAAAAGATCAACTCAGGAAAATAAGATAGAGGAGCTCGAGGCTGTGTTGATTCCGAACTCGCAAAGGCCAAATCTGAGCCCGAAAAGGCAAAGACCGAGGCTGAGGCGAACGTGGCCGTCTACCGGGTTGATGCTAAAGCTTCTCAAGTCCAAGTGTGAGAAGTTACCGAGACTGCTCAAACTTGATTACACTAGGTTGCTAAACTCTCCAAATTCCAATCTCGGAGGGAAACCATCGAGGAGATCCACGCTCTAGGTTACTATCTTACCGAATAGATAGAAAAGGCAAAAGAGCATAAAGTTGATGCCAGAACGTTGATCTCTTTTGATGACGACGATGATGGTGATGATGATAGTGATCATGATGGCAGCAAGAGTGGGTCCGAAAATGGGGAGGACCCTGGTGAGGAAGCTTCCCCCGAGGGTAGTTAGGAGTCTTAGTATTTTTTCTTTTCTTTTTTCTTTTGTTGAGGACCCTGATCGGTCTTTTGTAAATATCTTCACATATATAAAACATTTAGTTTTTGATCTTTATCTCGACTTTTTCCTTGTGAAAATTGTGATTCGCTTATGCCTTATGCAAATTTTGATTCACTTCATGCCTTATGAAAATATTGATTCACTTCATGCCTTGTGAAAATTTTGTTCGTTAATTCGAAGCTTAGGCAACTTAATCGAAGTCAGACTAACATAGTCTTTGTAGTCAAGTGAGTACTTTTCTCGAAGTCGAAGTTGGAAGACCCTTAGGTTTTAGTTGAGTGAGGATGACTTCTCGAACTCAAAAAATATGGCCCTTAGGCTCTTGAATTGGTCTGATATGGCCTCAGAAGAGTGGCTTTTTTCCCTTTTTGGCTAAAAAAGTTAATCATAGAAAAATTTGTCATGCCTTAGCATGAAATAAATCTGTACCTGTTATGTTTTTCGGGGTTTAGTGTTATCGAAACCCTTTTCTTTTTGGTGCCGTAGCACAATTTTGTTCAGTACAAAATTGTTTGAAGGTTTGAACAACTCGATACCCCATAGGGTTTTTCGAGGGTTGAGGTTGTCGAAACCCTTTTGTTATTTTGCCGAGGGTAGACTTTTTAACCGGTTTAGAAAAGTATTCGAAGGCATGTTTCCATTATGGAATTCGGAAGTCTCCGAACCGTGTTAGTTTGGCCGTAGACTTGGGATTTGCCTTTTTGGGCTTATTTCGCAATTATACTTCGAACTTATTTGAAGTGTCAGTCCCCGAATGGGGTGAACCTGGCCTATAAAATCGAGGATTACTTTTGTAAGCTCTTATGATATCGAGGTTTGATAATTCGATCATGTCGATTTTCGGGCGGCAGTCCCTGAGTACGGGGTTAATTGTTCAAAGTAGTCGCGATCGACCCTTGAGCTAGTTTCTGCAATAGATCATAACTATGAAATTGTAAAGTAGAAATTTATCTTAAGGCATGGAACATCTGGTAAAGAAAAAATACTTCTTTCAATAGATCATACATGCGTACATGTTTTGCCACTAGGGCTTGACTAATCTACATGGACATGGTTCATTTGATTGTTTGGCCCTTTACAAAATTTACCCATCGAGACCCTGTTGACACGAAGTATTTTCCTTAAAATCATCCGAGGGTGATGCCCCCCCAGTATTCGAGGTTGATTGTAAAGAAGCACTCGGATGTTGTTGAATTGCTCTAAGTTAGCACGAACAATAGTTGCCTTGTTAAAAACCTTGCCAGAAAAACTCATTTGGGACAAAAACCGATCGAAGGGAAAAAGAGTGCAACGCGTGCTTTCATACCTGAGGACTTCGTGATTGGAGAGAAATTCGATGTCTTCGATTGGACACCTGCAACAAGTTAGTATAAAATGTAAATGAAAATGGAGAAGGTCATACCTTAAAAATGATATCTTTTGAGGAGTGATATGTTCCAATTATTTGGTAACTGTTCACCGTTCATTGTGCCAAGTTTGTAGGATCCTTTTCCGATGATATCGAGGACTTGATATGGTCCCTCCCAATTTGGGCGAAGTTTTCCTTCATTTGGATCTCGAGTATTAGGGTAATTTTTCTCAGAACTAAGTCCACGATTCTTAAGAGTCGAAGATTGGCTCTTGGGTTGTAGTATCTTTCGATCCACTGCTTCTGTGCGGCCATTCGGACGAGGGCGGCTTCCCATTTTTCATCTAGCAATTCGAGGCTTGTATTCATAGCCTTGTGATTTGACTATTCTATTGCATGTCAAAACCTGAAGCTAGGTTCCCCGACTTAGATAGGGATCATAGCTTCAACGCAATATACTAAAGAGAATGGAGTTGCCCCCGTACTGAATTTTGACGTTGTTCGATAGGCCCACAAGACCTCAGGCAATATTTCTCTCCATTTTCCCTTAGCGTCGTTCAATCTTTTCTTTAGATTTTCGATGATGGTCTTGTTCGTCGATTCGTCCTGACCGTTCCCACTAGGATAATAAGGCGTCGACAAGATCCTTTTAATTTTGTGGTCTTCGAAACTTCGTTACTTTTTTGCCGATGAATTGCTTTCCATTGTCGCATACGATCTCGGAAGGCATCCCGAACCGGCATATAATGTGGTCCCAAATTAAGTCTATAACTTCTTTTTCTATGACTTTCTCGAAGGCCTGTGCTTCAACCCACTTAGAAAAATAGTCAGTCATAAACAAAATGAATTTAGCCTTACCAGTTGCCGATGGTAGAGGGACGGAGATATCCATTCCCTATTTCATGAACGGCCATGGGGATAGGATCGAATGGAGTTGTTCTCCGGGTTGGTGAATCATCGTCGCATATCTTTGGAACTTGTCGCACTTTCAAACGAATTCCTTAGTATCATTTTCCATATTAGCCCAATAGTATCCTGCTCTGATGAATTTGTGAACCAATGATTAGGGGCCGGAATGATTTCCACAAGTGCCCTCGTGAATTTACCATCGAACTTAATCGGTGTCTCCGGGACCCAAACATATTGCCACCATTGTGTCGAACTTCCTTCTGTATAGAGTACTATCTTCGGCCAATGTAATCGTGCAACCTTTGTTCGTAGAGTCCTCGATTCCTTAGGGTCCGATGGGAGCTTCCCGTTTTTTAGGCACTCGATATATTTATTCCTCCAATACCATGTTAGGCTTGTGGAGTTTATTTCGGCGTGTCCTTCTTCGATCACTGACTTTGAAAGTTGTACGACAGTCCCCAAAGTTGTACGACAGTCCCGAGATAATTTTGTCATCTTCGACTGATGACCCCAAATTTGCATGGGCATCGGCCTCATTGTTTTTTTCTCGAGGTACATGCTGCAGGGTCCATTCTTTAAACTGATGTAGTGTTACCTGTAGTTTGTCCAAATACCTCTGCATCCGATCCTCTACCTCGAATGTTTTGTTGACTTGGTTTACCACAAGTAGGGAGTCACATTTGGCCTCGTGACCTCTGCTGCCAAAATTTTAGCTAGCTCGAGACTTGTAATCATGGCCTCATACTCGGCCTCATTGTTAGTCAATTTAGAAGTTTTGATAGATTGTCTAATTGTATTTTCCGTGGGCGGCTTCAAATGATGCCTAGCCCGTACCCCTTCACATTCGGAGTGTCGTGCGTGAAAAGGCTCCACACCCCCAAAGATGTACCTGCTTTAATAACAATTCCTTTTTGACCTCGGGTATGAGGGCTGGCATGAATTCGGCCACGAAGTCTGCTAAGATTTGAGACTTGATGGTCATTCGGGGTTGATACTCGATATCATACCCACCGATTTCGACGGCCCATTTCGCCAATCGGCCCGATAGTTGGGGCTTATGAAAAACATTACGAAGAGGATAAGTGGTCACCACACAAATTGTGTGACACTGAAAATATAGTTTTAATTTCCTAGAGGCGCTTATTAGAGAAAGCTCTAATTTATCTATGTGTGGGTATCGGGTATCGGCCTCACCTAAATTTCGACTAACATAGTAAACAGGAAATTGGGTACCTTGCTCCTCTCGACTAGGACCCCACTTACCGTGACTTCCAAGACTGCTAAGTATGAGTAGAGTTGCTCGTTCGCTTTCAGAGTATGAAGTAATGGTGGGCTCGAGAGGTACCACTTTAATTCTTCCAATGCCTGTTGGAATTCCGAGGTCCAAGCAAAATTGTTATTCTTTTTGAGTAGTGAGAAGAACCTGTGACTTCGATCTGAAGACCTCGAGATAAACCGGCCTAAGACGGCTATCCGCCCTGTTAATCTTTGTACAACCTTAACACTATCTATGATTGTGATGTCTTCAATTGCCGTTATTTTATTGGGGTGGATCTTGATTCGCTGATTTGACACCATAAAGCCGAGGAACTTGCCCGAACCGACCCTGAATGCACATTTCTCTGGATTGAGCTTCATGCTGTATTTTCTCAATATATTGAAGGTTTCTTGCAAATATGTTAAATGATCCTCTGCACGCAGGGACTTAACTAGCATATCATCAATATAGACCTCTATTGATTTACCTATTTGTTCTTTGAGTATTTGATTCACTAGGCGTTGGTAAGTAGCACCAACATTTTTAGCCCAAACGACATTACATTATAACAATAGGTGCCAGAACGAAGTCTGATCCTGATCCTCCGGGTTTATTTGAATTTTATTGTACCCGTAGTAGGCGTCGAGAAAACTAAGGATCTCGTGGTCGGCCGTAGCATCGATCATGCGATCGATATTCGGCAGAGGAAAAGAGTCTTTGGGACATGCTTTGTTTAAATCTTTATAGTCTACGCACATTCTAAGTTTGTTCCCCTTTTTAGGAACTACGACTACGTTTGCAAAGCATTCGAGATATTTTACTTCTCGAATGGATCCTATTTTGAGAAGCTTGGTTACCTCGTCCTTGATGAATGAATGTTTTACCTCGGACTGGGGCCTTCTCTTTTGCTTTAGCGGGCTGAACTTTGGGTTTAAGCTTAATCGATGTGTTGTGATCCCCGGTGGGATCCCTGTCATGTATAAGTGGGACCAAGCAAAACAATCCATATTATCGATAGAAAATCTAATTAGTTTTTCCCTGAGCTCGGGGGTTAGCCCCGTGCCCAGATATACCTTTCGCTCGGGCATGTACTCGATCACTATGACTTGTTCTAGCTCTTTGACTGTCAATTTGGTGGAGTCATAATCCTCGGGGAAAATGAAGGATCGAGGGATCCAGTAGTCATCGTCCTCGTCCGTTCCATGTTTCTCCGACTGAGTCGAGGCTGGTGGCTGTGGTTGCTATTTAGATTAATGTTTTCCTTCAGTCTCCGATCCCTTTGTTGACGAAAGAGCCGATACCGGTACCACTTCATCGACCACGTGAGCCTATATTCAAGTTGTTGAAGAAAGATGCAGCAATTAAATGGACGAATGAGTGCCAAGAAGCTTTCGACAAAATCAAAGACTATCTGTCGAATCCGCCAATGTTGGTCCCACCCGAACCTGGAAGACCTCTGTTCTTGTATTTGACGGTGTTCGAAAATTCTTTTGGGTGCGTTCTCGAGCAAAATGATGTGACCGGGAAGAAGGAACAAGCTATATACTACCTGAGAATAAAATTCACAAGCTATGAAGCCAAGTACACCTTGTTGGAAAGAACTTGTTGCGCCTTGACTTGGGTTGCTCAGAAGCTCCGGCATTACTTGTTGGCTTAAACCACCTACCTCATCACCAGGCTGGATCCTTTGAAGTACATATTCCAAAAGCCAATGCCCACTGGGATATTAGCAAAGTGGCAAATCCTGCTCACCGAGTTCGACATAGTCTATGTCACCCGCACGGCGATGAAAGCTCAAGCCTTGGCGGATCACCTGGCTAAAAATCCTGTTGATGATGAATATAAACCTTTAATTACTTACTTCCTGGACGAGGAAGTAAACTCAATCGAGGTAATCCCAGAAAACACCAACACTTGGAGAATGTTCTTTGACGGAGCTGTAAATGCAAAAGGTGTTGGGGTCGGGGCAATTTTGATTTCGCCCACGGGATAACACTATCCAGCCACCGCCCGTCTCTGTTTCTTCTTTACAAAAAACACTGCTGAATATGAAGCCTGCATAATGGGCATGAACATGGAAATTGACATGGATGTAGGGGAGTTATTCATCATGGGAGATTCCGACTTGATCATCAAGCAAGCTCAGCGGGAGTGGGAAACTCGAGATGTTAAGCTTCTTTCATATAGACAACATGTGGAGGATCTTGGAAAACGATTCAAAGTCGTCGAATTCAGGTATATTCCTTGATGCCACAACGAGTTAGCTGATGCACAAGCTACCTTAGCTGCAATGCTGCCATATCCGGGCAATGTACATATTGACCCGCTAGAGATCCAAATCTGGGAAAGACATGGTTATTGTAACACGGTCAAAATAGATCCCGAAAATCCAATCATGGTATCATGATATCAAAAGGTTCTTGAAAACAAAAGAATACCCGGAGCAAGACAACGGGGACCAAAGGAGAACCATCAGAAGGCTCGCCAGCAGTTTCTTCCTAAGTGGGGAAGTGCTGTATAAAAGGACCCCCAATTTGAATTTATTAAGGTGTGTGAATTCCAAAGAAGCCGAAAAGATTATGAATGAAGTACACTCAGGGGTATGCGGTCCCCATATGAATAGATATGTCCTCTCCAAGACAATCCTGCGGGCAGGATATTACTGGATGACTATGGAGAACGATTGTTTCAGCTTTGTCAGGAAGTGCCATCAGTGCCAAATACACGGCGACGTGATCCATGCGCCGCCTTCAGAGTTACACCCCATGTCAGCACCATGGCCATTCATTGTCTGTGGAATAGATGTCATTGGGCCGATCGAGCCGAGAGGCTCGAATGGGACAGATTTATCTTTGTTGCTATCAACTATTTCACAAAATGGGTCGAGTCAGTCACGTTCAAAGGCGTCACTAAGAAAGCAATGGTGGATTTTGTGCATTCCAACATTATCTATCTCTTTGGAATTCCAAAGACCATCATCACTCATAATGCTGCGAATCTCAATAGCCATTTGATGAGGGAGGTATATGAACAATTTCAAATCACACACCATAACTCCACCCCTTACCGACCCAAAGCCAATGACGCCGTTGAAGCAGCAAATAAATACATCAAGAAAATCCTAAGAAAAATTATTCAAAGTTCTCGACAATGGAACGAGAAATTGCCTTTTGCATTATTGGGATATCGCATGACCGTGCGCACATCGGTTGGAGCTACACCTTATCTATTGGTTTACGGCACTGAAGCCGTAATACCTACAGAATTTGAAATTCCCTCCCTTCGGATCATTGTCGAAGCTGAAATTGAAGATGATGAGTGGGTAAAAACCAGGCTGGAACAGTTTACTCTGATAGATGAGAAACGAATGGCCGCAGTTTGTCACGGGCAGTGTTACCAATAAAGAATGGCCCGCACTTATAACAAGAAAGTGCGACATAGGAATTTTGAAGTAGGGTAACTCGTCCTGAGACGTATCCTCCCACACCATGAAGAGGCGAAAGGAAAATTTGCCCCAAATTGGAAAGGTCCATACATTATAAGGAAACTACTACCAAAAGGACCATTGTACTTAGGGGACATCGAAAGAAGAGACCTCGAAACGGCTGTCAATGCAGACGTAGTCAAAAGGTACTATGTTTGACCTTTTCGTGATGTTGGTTCTCCTGATCGAAATGACGAAGGCTTCCATTCACGCTACCCCAAACACTATCAACTTTTGTAAACCCTTTTGAGCCGGTTACTTTTATTTGATTAACCTCTTTGGGATTGAAAGTGTTATTATTCTGGAAAAAAAAATCATCAAAACAAAAACCAAAACAAAAATGTTTCCCTGAACTACGTTTGACTTGATTCCGAAAGGATACGTAGGCAGCCTCTCTAGGGTGCAGTCACACCAAAATAAAATTCCACATTTCCCCAAGAGTTTAAGCTGAGGCAAATGTTACTTTTTCACCTAAAAAGGTCCAAAGTTGTAGCTCAATCCAAATTCTCACTACCCAAAACCCTGTTCAATTCCTTCCGATCGATCGGCCAAAGATGTCTAAAGTTGGAGGATGCAGATGTTTGAAGCTGATACAAGCAATGAGAGAAATTAAAAATGAGAGAGTCTTATCGGTGAAAACCCACACGGGCACTGTAAGGCGACAGTGAGCAGAGGAATTGAAAATGAGAGAGTCTTGTTAGTGAAAACTCGCAAAGAGCACTACAAGACAACGATAAGAAGAGAAATGAGAGAGGTTAGTCGATGAAAACCCGCAAAGGGTGTCACTAATCGAAAAGGATAACGTATCACTGATATTACGCAGTCCGGGGCAAGGTTTCTCGATCTCGGGGTAATAGTTGTGATGAATTTTTGAGAGTCGGACGGTTTACACGCATCAAGCATCCAGTCCAAAAGGCATATCATGATCATTAAAGTCCGCCTGCACTCCAGATAAGTCCTTCTTTCCTTTCCCCCGAAAGGGATACTTTCTGCTTAAATTCATTGTCCATTTTGTCATTTGTTCCCTTTCAAATCCCTTTCGGTCTAACTCTTTTTCCGAAACTAAGGCAAATAAAGGATGGCAAAACTGATTTACAGGATCTCATTTGACACGGGCTAATATGCAAAAGGCACCCAACCTCATTAGGGGCATCAAGTCGATCCCGACTGGCCTTAGTGACCGATGCTTCAAACTCAAAACCCTTGAAAGGAGAAAATCGAATTGAAGTGCCTATAAGGGCAAATGAAGTTGAAAGGTTGAGTCCCACGTGGCTAACCATCTCGGCAAAAGTTTAAAAGCCGAAGTACTCCAAATGCTTTGAAGTTGAAATGAAAGGCCGATGAGGGAAAAAAAAGAATATAAAGTTGGAAAGGTTAAGTCCCACGAGATTAGCCGTTGCAGCAAACCCAAGGAGCTTGAATCTTACCGAATCTCCGAAAACCCCAAAAATAAAAGGCAAGTGAAAGGCCTACAAAGGAAAAATAAAGTAGAAATGTTGGGTCCCACGTGACCGATCGCCATGGCAAAATCTGGAAAGCCAGGGTCCCCGGGTTTAGAAATGAAACCCAATCCCCAGCAAGCAAGCAAGAGGTTGAGATCTTCGTCAAAGGGGCCGAGATCAAGCAGTTGAAATAGTCAAGGCCACAAAACCAACCACCGTTTCAAACTAATAAATTGTTCTTTGTTTGAAAATAGGAAACATATGCAATTCGAAAGCAGCCGTGCAAAAAGCAGGTGCAACCAAAAGAAACTGCGCAAGGGCTATAAGGAGCTCTGCAACATTGACTCCAAAAAGGGAAGTTTCCTAAAAAATAAAAGATAAAAAAAATTTCTTTCCCGCATTCACTCATCTCTGAAAATAAAATGAAAAAAGAGAAGAAAAAAGAAAAAGAAGAAATAATGTTGAAATTGATTCAAACATAAAGTAGCATAGGGTCTCCAACCCCTAGCTAAACCTTTTCCAACCAAGGACATTCCATTCCTTAGTTGAGGCCAACATAGGGTCCCACTCCCTAGCAGACACCGGCATAACCTGGTGATCTTTTCTTTTTCTAGCATAACCTGTTGATCATTTCCAGACACTGGCATAACCTACTGATCTCTTTTTTAGGCAACAACATAACCTGTTGACCTTTCCAGGAACCGGCATAACCTGGTGATCTTTTGTTTTCCTGACAACAGCATAACCTGTTGATCATTTCAAGACACTGGCATAACCCAGTGATCTCTTTTTCAGGCAACAGCAGAACCTGTTGACCTTTCCAGACACCAGCATAACCTGGTGATCTTTTCTTTTTCAAACACTGGCATAACCCAGCGATCTCTTCTTCCAGGCAACAGCATAACCTGGTGATCTTTCCTTTTCTTGACAACAATATAACATGTTGATCATCTCCAGATACTGGCATAACCTAGTGATCCCCCCAGGCAACAACATAACATGTTGACCTTTCTAGACACCAGCATAACCTGGTGATCTTTTCTTCTCCAGACACTGGCATAACCCAGTGATCTCTTTTCCCCAGGCAACATCATAACCTATTGACTTTTCCAGACACCAGCATAACCTGGTGATCTCTTCTTTTTCTGACAACGGCATAACCCGTTGATCATTTTTAGACACTAGCATAACCCAGTGATATCTTTTTCAGGCAACAACATAACCTGTTGACCTTTCCAGACACCGGCATAAACTAGTGATCTCTTTCTTGACAACGACATAACCTGTTGATCCTCAGACACCGGCATAACCTGGTGAGCTTTTCTTGACGACAACATAACCTGTCGATCTTTCCAACACAGGGTCTCCAATCCGTAGTTGATATTACTTTTAGGCATATGGTATCCACTCCCTAGTATACAATAACTTCGGGTACACCACTCCCGAATTTTCATTGCTTTCAATAATAAAGTAGCATAGATTTCATGTCAATAACTCACGAAATTTTCCTAGTGAAAACTGGGGCAGAAAATTATTGTTTGTTTGTTCTTAGTTTTTCGTAGATTACAACGGACTCAAGACGACCAAAAGAAGAAGTTTGATCCGAAATAAATAAAAGAAGAAAAAAGTAAGACCAAACCCAAAGTACAGAAGCGGAAAAGATGTGGACCGCTCAAGACGAGTCGAAGGCACAAATAGTGCATGTCCCTTCTTGATCCGAAAATGCTGAAGGAGATTAAACCAGCGTCTACAGCTAACAAGCATCAAGGTCCAGATCAAGTCTGTATAAAAGCAGCCGAGTCTCAAGATCAGGCTTCAGAAGACTAATAGATAGGACTCTTGTAACTCATAGTTGCTAGGCCTAGTTTAGTCTTTTTCAATTTTGTTACTTTGGTGTAATAAGGAGCTCAACAACAATAACAACAGTAACATCAGCAACCGCAGTGAAACCACATTTAACCGGTAGTCCCAGCTACCAAAAAACTTCCAGAACTACACTGACCTGATTCCTTTATAGCGAAGGATATGTAAGCAACCTTTGAAGCAGGGTTCGGTCAAACTTTTCAAAAACTTTTCACAATGGAGTATGCGAATGGGTAAAGTCGTTCATGACTGCTCACTTCGTCTTTGCCCAAAAACTCTTCATGTTCCCGAGCAAAGAGGGGCATCTGTGAGCACGTGATTTTTCACCCACGATGTACTCCTACAAAATTCAATACAATAAATTAATTTTACAAATTTTGTGGAATTTTAGTGATTAATTGTGAATTGTTTGCATTTGCATATTCATAATTCATCTTTGGAATTTATTAAAATTGCATCACTATTATCAACGAATTATGAATTTATTTGTAACTAAACGGATTAAATAATAGACGAATAATGATTATTTGATGTAATGTAGTTTTAACAACTAATTACTAAAATTAATAATTTTTATCCAATGAATCATGGATCTAATTAGGGGTATAAAATTAATTATTTTATTCTTAATTAATATGTGATTAGATGAAAATAAGGTTCAGAATTAATTGTTACATTTTTTAATTTAATTAGGTTTAAATTAATTGGGATTAACTAACTATGGAGTGTTAATTAGGACCTGGGCTAACTTGCCCAGGCCCAAAAGATGGTCTTTACACTACACCAATGACCCAAGCCAATATCCATACCCTCCAGCCCAATTAACCAAACGACCCAACCCAAGATCACTCGGTCCAGACCCTACACTACCCAAACGACCCTGTTTCATTTAATGAACATATCCCAGCCGTTGATCAAAATAGATTAAACGGTCGGGAACTCCCCAAGCCTTAAATATATATAAACGTCCAAACGTTACCCCCTATCCCTCAGTTCAAAGTCTAACACCCCCCCTCTCCCCTCCTTCC
>MDKI01062469.1:0-10179 GCA_005239505.1 Nicotiana paniculata | reverse complement strand
TCTTAAAAGGAGTTGAAGAGAATGAACCCTCGCGTCGTCGTCGTCGCTCGGCTTCGGCTTCGGCTTTGGATTTGGATTTGGAACGATCGATAAGATTATTTTTGGACAAAAGTTATTTAATTAATTATTTAAGAATTAATTAAATACCAGTCAGTTCATTAACGGAATTAACTGAAACGTATAATCCAAACGCTGCCTTTCTCTTCTGAACAGACACCTCTTCCTGAACAGACATCACACTACCTATAAATTCCGAGGCATAACTTCCTTTTCACTCACTGAAAATCCAGAATTTCCTTCTGAAAAAATACTGCATTCTACTTCGCAGTCTCTCTCTCAAATTCGTAAGTGTGCTTTTGCTCCGTTCTTTGAGTTCGTTGGTATCCTGCAATTTATATTGCCACTATTGCAGGAAGGTTTATTCCGTTTCATCCTGGGAGGATTTAATCCATTACCTTGACAACTTGTGAGGGGGTTAAAATTCCTTAAGGACGCACAAGGAAATTGTGGACTCTGAATATTTCATATCATTTACAGATTTTCTGTTTCTTCTAACAGATTATTTTAACACAGTATCAACAACATATATATTAGATGTTAAATTCCCTTAGCTTGTTTGCGTATTTATTCTTTTATATTTTAAGTCTCCTTGATCAAAGTTTTGCTTCCGTCACTGCTTATACGTTTTCTTTTTGTTTTGATGGAGAAAAATCTACAAGATTAAACATTTTTCTTCCACTAGTGTACACAAATTAGCCATTTTAGAAATTCGAAAATGGAATGGAACATTGTTTCAAGATTTGAAATTAGGTTAGACAAACTGCGAAGGATCTAAAACAGCTCAAACTAAATATGGGAGAGCTCTCTCATAGAGTTTGATCCTTATACCAGAGGGCTTAGCATTACAACAGATGTCACAGGAATTATACATTGCGTGCTATTAAATCACATCCTTAAGCCAAGGGTCTGTCAGAAACAATATTTCTGTCTTTATAGAGTAGAAATAAGGTTGCGTACACATACCATCTCCGAACCCAACGAATGGAATTAAGCTGGATTCTTTGTTGTTACAATCTATAATGTCGTAGCTTATAATTAAAAGTACTTTCTGCCGTTTACTCGATAAATAAAGCAATTGCAAAACTTCTGTCGTTTATGTGCAAGTTATCTGTTAGTTTTAGCAGCGTTTTTGGGTGGTTTCTGTTACTTGAACTAGATGTGCTCCACTTTTGTATACTTAAAAGGACAAATAATGCTCAAAGTTAGTATATTTGAAGGACAAAGGACAAAGTTACCCGTTCTTTAGAGATAACTTTGGCCAACAACAACAACAAAAAATCCGGTAATCCAACATGTTAGATCTGAGGAAGGTAGTGTGTACGCAGTCCTTACCCCTACCTAGAGAAAATAAAAAGGCTGTTTTCGGTAGACCCTCACCTCATAAAAGATACAAAGATAAAGAGGGAAAAAACCAGTTTGACCAAATTAAAAGATCCTCGAAACATGAAGATGACATTTGGCAATCAAAATTGCAAGTGATGTACCTCACTATCATAGAAGAAGGGGCTTTACCATCTTATATTTTATTAATAAAAAACTTAAAAGATAACCTTACATAATAACCATGCACCAATCAGTAGATCGGCTGTGCAAAAGTAAAACCATAAGCAGAGAGTAAAATAAGACACTAGAAAGTGCTCCGAGTTTTCAGCACAGTCCTCACCCGAGTCTTAGCTCCATCATACATGTTCTTGATCACCCTAGTATAAGCTATAGTAACACCTTTAGCTTCCAAACATATCCATAAGACCTCCCCTAGGACTAATTTGTCGTAGGCTTTCTCTAGGTCAATGAATACCACAACTATGTCAGTTGGAAATTATTTACTAGAAGGTGAGTTTATATCATGAGTTAATCTTCTACCTTTTCAACCTTCACTCATGGATTCCCAAGTTGATCATGGAGGGTATGATGGGCTTCACATAGATCCCAATACTCTCAACGCCAGAGCCATTCTCACTGCCATGAAAACCACCAAAAAGGCAACCGTTTTCCATCTGAAAGTTGAAGTCCCTGGCATCAGTTGAAGGCTGGGTACACCCAAATGGTCCATAAGAACCCTTATTGGTGCTAAATTTTATAGCTTTCAAAACTCTAGGTTCGTAATGGCTCAGTTTTCCGTGGTAACCGCTTATGGAAGTAAGAAACTCTGATGGATAATCAAAGACAACTGAATAGAAGTTTTGACTGTGATAAAAGACGCCATGTTTGTTTGACAGAACTAAGTTTCCACTCTCATAGAATAGGAACTGAAGTGACTCAACTGCGTTTTTGCTGTAGGAAACAAAAATCCCAGCAACTTGGTCTCGTCCCTTTTCATCCCAAAATGATCCAGTGTGTCCGCCCACTGGGCCAACTTTGATCATATCCATATTCTCTCTTCTTTCTGAGTAGTCGTAATTGGAAGATCAAGTCAAACAGATAAAGAAGTTAATTCAAACTTCTAAAACTTTTTGAGTCGTATTAGTTAGACTCGGACACCAATTTGAAAGGTTCAAGAGTGCAGGAGGGAGCTTAAAGAGAAGTTTAAAGCTAATTTAATTTATTTTGTAGTTTATGTTCCGTACGCACTGCTTCAAAGTTAAAAAACTTTTATACTATCAAGTTAGATTAAGTCGACCTACAATAACACAAAACATTTCATATCAAACAAGATATAAGTTGCTATAGCTAGTCAGATTACACTGACTGTGTAAAAACTATAAGCATATATAGCGCAAACTCTTTATTTAACGAACAAAATTAAGTTCTCAAATAGTCTTACATTTCAAACATGATAGTTACACTAGGATACTTGAATCATTGGCATCGCGAATTCATTTAGTAGGCGTTTGGACATAAGAATTGTAAAATTCTAAAATATGGTGAAAATAATTTTCAAGTGAAAATGGTATTTGAAATTTAGAGTTGTGTTTGGACATAAATTTCAGTGGGTTGTTTTTGAATTTGTGAGTGAAAATTTTGAAAAACAATTTTTCGAAAATTTCCAAAAACAAATGCTGATTTCGTAAAAAAGTGAAATGTTTTTGGAAAAAAGGAAAAAAAATTGTATGTCCAAACGGGCTCTTAATTTGCTTCATCAAATAGTTCTTAATTAGGACTGAATGCAACTGAATTGGGATGATATATGAATCTAGGATTTTGATATTCTGCGTGCCAACTACTTTGAATTTTGACATGTAATTTGATCAATTTTTGAGCTTCGGTTCAGATTATTCGTCTCGTCTTGTCAGGTTATCAATCTCAATTTACAAGAACTAGAAATACTATCCTACAAGTTATAAGTTCAATCGAATTCGGATGACATGCAAATTTTCAAGTAGAAATTTGAAAATTTAAGCTTCAAATGAACATCCATCAACAACAACCACAGAGCAACAAAAAGCTTAATTAAAAGCTTATTTTGAGACCATGAAAGAAGTAAAGTTTTGATTTTTAAGAGAAACCCAAATACGAAGATTTTGAATTAAACACTAGAACAGAGACTTACAGTTACAGTGATCGATGACGGCAATCGGTGACCGCTGCTGGCGCAAGGCAATGGGGAAAGTAAGAAAGGGGAGGGGCTTCTCTTTTACGTGAGAGAGATGATTTTGGGGAAAGTATTATACTATTTAAAGTAAGGGGGCCGTTTGGCCGTACAAGGATTTTCCAATTTTATTTAAAAAACAAATTAATATTTTTCGAAATCACTGTTTGACCATCAAATTTTTAATTTTCACTTAAAAATAAATTTCGAAATTTTTCAAAAGGATGTTTTACAAACTTTTCACTTCAAATCATGCACAAAAATTTAAAAATAACCCAAAATTTTATTTATGTTCAAACACAACTTTAACTTTCAAATATCATTTTCACTTGAAAATATATTTTTTACTTTTATCTAAATTTTATGTCCAAACGACCACTAAGTCAGCAAGAAGCAATAAAAGAATTAAATAATGAAAAACAAAAAATAAAGGAGAAAGGTGAACTATTTTCCCTAGTAGGAGTGTACAAACCGAACCGAAAAATCACACCAAAACCGAAAAGTCAATCCAAACCGGTTAAAAACTCGATTAGGTTTGGTATTGAGTAAAAAACCCCGAACCAAACTAACATATGCGCATGTAATTTTTACCTTACTAAAATACTCCTATAAAATTAGTGAATAACTTAATCTTATTTTGTAGATTTTTATTTTTTAGGATTTTTTGGTATTTATTTGAAATTATTTGCATTTTTTCATTTTTTTTAAAGTTATGATAATATTTAAACTTTCATCATCTTGCATTATTAGGCTCTTAATTTAATTTAAGGCCTAATTACATAATTAATTGCTTCATTAAAAGAAAATCTCAAAAATTATTTGTTCTTAACATTATTTTTTAGTTTTTAGTAATAAATTAAGTAATTTTTCTTTAAACATAAGATTGGTTAATCGTGTAAATAATATAAATAGATGATTAGTTTAATTTTAAAATTTGAGATAATTTATTATTCAATTTAGAGTTTAATCAAAATTATTTAGATTTAAAAGAGACTAATTAGCTTAAAAGAAAATCGGATTGGGCTAAGTCTTTAACACCAAGCCCAATCCCAAAAGTAGCCCAAAAATCCAAGCCTAAACCCTTAAAAAATCTGATCCATACTCATCTCCCCCACTCAATCTTGGCCATTGATCTCTAGTAGATCCAACGGTCCGGAACCCCCTCCCCCTTTTTTAATATAAAAATGTCCTAAAACCTTCACCCCCTCATTTCCAAACTCTTCATTCTCTCACATCTCTATCCCCAAACCCTAAACCTAGCCGCCGCCCCTCCCTCTCCTCCCACTCCCGCCGTCACCCCTCCCCAAGGCGGCGCCTCCCGCCGGAAATCTCCACCGGCAACGGCCAACCTCCAAAAAAACCCAAATCACACCATACACTCCTTTTTATTGAGGTAAGTGTTTGGTCTAACTTTGACTTGAGTGAATAGGAATCCCCACTTGTTTGTTATGTGAAATGCATGTGTGTGGTGTATAGGTGAGGTGACGAGTATCTATGCACCACCAAAATTTGCTTATTAAACATGATCTCTTTCCCATTCCCAACTTAATTGTTTTTTGTCTTAATTGTTCTATGTTCATTATTATTTCTATGACTACTTGGCCTTGTTATTTTGTTGTTAAATATTGTTGTGGTTATTTTGGAAAGAGTATTGGTTGTTTTAGCTGGTTCCCTTGTGGTACAAAACGGTTTAGCGGTTTGGTATTGTTTTTACGAGATATATATACATATTTATGTTCCTGTTGGTTTCATGGTTGAGAGGATATTGATGAAGTTACACTATTTCTTTCAGCCCAATATTTGTAGTATTCTTTAATAGTTCGTGAATTGTGACACCAGACTCTAGGGTAGTTCTAGATTTATTGAATTACTTAGTGGCTCGCTTAATTTATTGTTTATTTGTTTAATATTTGGAATTATTTATTGAAAGCCATTAGATCGAGTTTAATTTAAAAGTCTTCTATCCGTTTTAAATGATTAATTAATAAAAATAGTTGATCGAACTCTAACATTGACTTGCCTAGCAAGTGTGGTGTTAGGCGCTATCACGATCCCTAAGGTTGGGGGAATTTGGACCGTAACAATAGGCCATTTATGATTTCACCAGGATCTCAAACTTTATAAAAAAATAATCCTAGTAATGACTAGTGAGAGATCAATCGGAGATCACTTAGATGATTATAAATAATATATGAACGATTTTTAGGTAATATGTAGGCATTTTATGATTTCATCAGGATCTTCATCACTTTGTAAATAAAATGATCCAATCAATCGGTGAAAATAGCGCGGACTAGCCAATTTTTGGACTGGTAATTGAAAAATATCCAGTATTTATAAAGTCATTGAAAAATAGTCACTATTTTGCTGCAACACAGAAGGTTGCAGCACAATATACTATAGATTGGTGCACCTGCATATGAACTTCCGGCACATGAGTAAACATACGAACATATAGTTAAAAAATTTCATCTTTTTCCTTTTTAACATTCACTGTATAATCTTTCAAATTGATAATCGAGGATGGGATGGCTTTGACATAGAAACCAATACTGTCAATACTATCGTCATTCTGACTTCCATAAAAACCACCAAAAAGACGATATTTTCCTATTTGAAAGTTGAGCAAGTCAGTCTTATCCACATTTTCAGTAGAAGGTGTACCAAATGGTCCATAAGAACCTTTGTTTGTGCCAAATTTAATTGAACTCAAAACTGTACGTTTTTTATTCATTTGTTCAAAGGAACCACTGATCGAAGTAAGAAATTCTGATGGATAATTAAACAATTCTACCATGTTCTCCAGACATAATTAAGTTGCCATTCTCATAGAACATGAACTGTAGTGAAAAAATTATGTCTTCGGCCTAGGAAATAAAAATTCCAGCAATTTGGTCACGTCCCAAATGTGTCTACCACATTTTCCCACTGGACCAGCTTTGATCATATTCATATTCTCTTGTAATAATATCTGAATTGGAAGATTTTGTAGTACTTTTTATGTTCATATATATAAGACCAAACTATTATATATATATATATATATATATATATATATATATATATATATATATATATATAGAAGAGTTTCAACTCCTACTTAAGAGGTTTTTGAGTCGTATTATTATATTAATTAACACTCAGAGCCTTTTCATTTGTCACACGTTAGGACTTTTGATCTTCTATATATCTCGGAATAATAGGAATACTCTGACGCTTAATTTCTTTTTTACTTTAATTTTGGAAATTCAATGAATTTCAGTTTTCATTATCTTAAATTCTTCTTTTGATAATTAATATCATCATGTACCCATAAGACTGGAGGAGGAAGCATCTACAGAATTCTAAAAGATTATTATAAAGATTTTCGGTCCTTTTGCTCCAAAAAAAAAAAAAAAGGGAATATCTTAGGAGTGAATGAGCTAAGATTAGGAATCTGGGAATAGATGCTATTAGGACAATTTTCTTTCACTAGTTTACACAAATTTAGCCATTTTAGAAATTTGAAAATGGAATAGAACATTATGTCAAGATTTGAAATTGAACATATATATATATATATAGTAGATTAGTCCAACATTCTGCAAATCAAATCAAAATTGGAGGTGATGTACCTCACTGACATAGAGGATGGGGCTTTACCATCTAAACTTTTTTAATAAAATACTTAAAAGATAATCCTTACATAATAACCATGCACCAATGAGTAGATCGATTGCGCAAAGGTAAAACCAAATAAGCAGAGAGTAATTAAATAAGACTAATTATTTCAGTTGGAAATTAATTACCAGAAGGTGAGTTCATATCACGAGTTAATCTTCTTCCTTTTCAACTTTCACTTCTGGATTCTCAAGTTTTTCATGGAGGGTATGATGGGCTTCACATATATCCCAATACTCTCAACGCCAGAGCTATTGTTGCGGCCATGAAAGCCACCAAAAAAACGATGATTTCCTATCTCAAAGTTGAAGTTCATGGTACCAGTTGAATGCAGGGTACACCCAAATGGTCCATAGGAACCCTTGTTGGTGCTAAACTTTATAGATTCCAAAAATGTAGCGTACCCAGTGTGGTAGGAACCACTTATGGAAGTAAGAAACTCTGATGGATAATCAAAGACAACTGCATAGAAGTTTTGACATCCATCAACGCCGTGCTTGTTTGACTGAACTAAGTTGCCATTTTCATGGAAGAAGAACTGAAGTGACAGAACTTTGTCTTTGCTGTAGGAAACAGAAATCCCACCAACTTGGTCTCGTCCCTTTTCATCCCAAATGGTTCCACGATTTCCTCCCGCTGGGCCAACTTTGATCATATCCATATTCTCTCTTCTTTCTGCGTAGTAGTTGAAAGATCAAGTTATATACAAATAGAGTAGTCAATTACAACTTCTAAAAGTTTTTGAGTCGTATATATTAGCACTCGGATCCCTTTTATTGGTACGTTTGTTCTTCTATCTCGAAATAGGAGGCTGATGCCTAGTTTCTCTCTTTCAATTTAGCTTTGGTGCTTGAAATACAGTTTTCAATATTGAATGCATCCCTATTGATTCAATTAAAACAATATCTAGTCCAAGAGTGAAGCTGATAAAAAGGTCCAAGACTGCAGGAGGGAGCTCGAAGAGAAGTTTAAACCTAATTTAAATTTTTATAAGTTTATGTTCTGTATGCACGGTTTCAAATTTAAAACAATTTTTATGAACTATTTGTCTTGTCAGGTCGTGTTATCCATTTCAATTTACAACAGTGTTATCAAAGGTGTGCTTAAGCCTCGAAGCGAGGCTCCAAATATGTTGAGCGCTTAATGGACGCTTCAATGTTGTCATCAACGCTCTAAGGCATACGTTCCCTAGCTAACGAGCATTATCCGGAAGACGCAGAACTAAACAATTGATATTTCACTATATCATAAATATTCTTCAATTTCTTTATCCATATATTTGGTATTCATGCTTATAGATATTAGTCTTGGACAACACATACATATTTGTAGCTTTTCTCCATTTGCGCCTTTATTCATTAAAGTTCACGCTTTATATGCACTTTGCGGTTAAAGCCCCAACAAACCTTAAAACCTTTTTTTGCGTTTTTCGCCTTTGATAACACTGATTTACAAAGAACTAGAAACACCTTCCTACAAGTCAATCCAACTCGGATGTATATTTTCAGTATAAATTTGAATTAAGCTTGAAAAATTATACTCAAAATGAACACCATCAACAACAAACATAAAGCAACAAAAAGCTTATTTTGACCATGAAAGACCGTTCTAGCACACATTTAAACAAAAATAACAAAAAAAGGCTAACACAAATATAATAATTTCAGAGATACAAGAGAACAATCTTCAGATTAACACAATAAAGCATTAATAAAAGATCGCAAAAAATCAAATTTGAATTGAATAAAGGAAAATAAAAAGGATACAGTAAGTCTATAATTTACCTGCAGAAAGTTTAGATTTTCAGAGAAACCCAAATAGCAGCAGAAAATAAACAAGAGAGAGACTTACAGATACAGTGAAGGATTGAAGATGAAGTGGTTATCGGTGAGCAGCAGGGAAGGGTTTTCTCTTTCACGGGAGAGATGATTCATGAATTTGGGAAAGCTAAGAATATTTGTCACTCCATTTAAATTTAAGACAAAAAGGAAGCAATTTAAGAATCAATTTTCACTTTTTTTCAAAAAAATATCACTTTCTTCATCTCAAATTATAAGCCCGTTTGGACATTAGAAAATTTTCACTTTTTTTTTCAAATAAAATATCACTTTTTTCGAAATCAGCGTTTGATAATAAAATTTTCAATTTTCACTCGAACATGTATTTTAAAATTTTAAAAAGCTGTTCAAAATTTTCATTCAGATCACTCGCAAAACTTCAAAGATAACCCAAAATTAAATTCATGTCCAAATACGACTCTAATTTTCAAATACCATTTTTCACTTTTTTTGGAATTTTACAATTTTTATGCCCGAACGCCCGCTATATGTCGTGATTTTTAAAAATAATTGTCTCAAATTATTCGTCATTTTAAAAGTTCAAAACTAAATTAATTATGTTTTCCTATTATGCCCTTAATATTAATTGTTCGTGAAGACTACAAATACCTCAATTATGAGTAAATATTAAATAAAAAGAGATTACTCCCTCCGATCCATAATAAATGACCATTTTACTTTTTTTATTTTGGTCCAAAATAAGTGTTCAATTACGTAATCTAGAAGGAATTAATTTTATTTTTTCCAAAAATTTGCCCTTATTTACATATTCCAATGTGTCAAGGTAACAATTAATTAGGGTTAATATAGTGAATACATCTTTTTTTCTCTAGGAGTTCGTATTTCCTTAATGGGTAACCAAAGGTAAAATTGTCACTTATTGTGGACCAAGAGAGTGTATCTTAAGACATAAATAAGGGTAAAACAGTCAAAATCCTCTCATATTTAATATTTTCTTAATGGGAGTACAAAAGAGAAATACGACATGTAATTTGAGACATAGATAATACAATAACATAGCTACAGGCAAACCTAAGGGTTATCGAACCCCATTAGCCTCGACAAATTTTATATATATATATATATATATAT
>ML328433.1:0-47719 GCA_005239505.1 Nicotiana paniculata | reverse complement strand
CGGGACAGCTGCTCAGTGAACGAAGACTCCAGAACACTCTTGTCTTTATCAGCCTGACTGGAATAAGCCTTCTCTACTGCTAGATCTGCTGCCATGAGTCTCATCTGCCGCTTCAAGGTACTCATTTCCTCTTCTAAATCATCTATGTCAATCCTTAGGCAGCCACCTCTTCAAGATCTTCATAATCCCTTGCCCATACTTGAAGCTCAGCTCTCAATCCGTCATTCTCCGTTTCCGCAGCTTCATGGGCGGCCCTTAACGGTATAATTGACTCCTCTAGAGTTTGAGCTTTGTCTAAAGCCTTACGAAGGTCCTCTTGAGTACGAGTGAGTGATTGCACGAGCTCGCCTAAGTATTCCTCCTTCTGCCCCAACAAATTTGTCAAGTCTCTAATCTTCTCTGAGGCACGGGACAGCTGCTCAGTGAACGAAGACTCCAGAACACTCTTGTCTTTATCAGCCTGACTAGAAGAAGCCTTCTCTACTGCTAGATCTGCTGCCATGAGTCTCATCTGCCGCTTCAAGGTACTCATTTCCTCTTCTAAATCATCTATGTCAATCCTTAGGCAGCCACCTCTTCAAGATCTTCATAATCCCTTGCCCATACTTGAAGCTCAGCTCTCAATCCGTCCTTCTCTGCTTCCTCAGCTTCATGGCCGGCCCTTAACGGTACAATCGACTCCTCTAGAGTTTGAGCTTTATCTAAAGCCTTACGAAGGTCCTCTTGAGTACGACTGCGTGATTGCACGAGCTCACCTGAGTATTCCTCCTTCTGCCCCAACAAGTTTTTTAAGTCTCTAATCTCCTCTGAGGCACGGGACAGCTGCTCAGAAAACAAAGACTCAGAACACTCTTGTCTTTATCAGCCTGACTGGAAGAAGACTTCTCTACTTCCAGTTCTGCTGCCATAAGTCTCATCTGCCACTTCAAGGTACTCATTTCCTCTTATAAAGCATCTATGTCAGTCCTTAGGCTATCATATTGTGCTTTCCAATTATCAGCATCGTCCTGCAACTCTTTTGTCTCCTGGTCCATGTTTGAAATCCTCTTCATAAGCTCCATGCCTATAAGGTTAATCTACAAGAAATTAACCAGTTAGATATGGTAAATTTCATATACGAAAATGAAAAAGGATAAATTGCATCATACCTTCAAAGAGATATGCACGACCTCATTGGCCTATGTAAGAGCATCGTGGCTGGCTAGCTTGGCTTTCTCAGAGGGGCCTATCAAAGGCTTGAGCCACACTTCGGGATCACCCATTTTCTTGAAAAGATTCCCCTCAGCTGGAACCTCTATTAACACCTGCCGCATCTCTCTGCTGGAAGACCCTACTTCCCTAACTGAAGGCATAGAAGCAGGCAGAGATGAAACAACAACAGGCACGGAGGATTGAAGAGCTGGAGAAGCCATGGAAAAGCAGCATGCGTGGAGGATTGAAGAGTCGAGGAAGATACGGGAAAAGAAACAGCAGAAGCTGAAATAGCCAAAGGAACAGATGAGACAGCTTCTCTCAAAGAAGCAGGAAAGATAGCAGCCAGAGGAACATCGTCAGGAGCAAGGTCAACACCTTCATGAAATAGGAAATCCACGTACTTATGAATAGGGGAATGTGAAACATCATCAAGGGTAGAGGGCTCAACCACAGACACAGAAGGCAAGGTCAAGGGTGTAAGCTCATCATTAGAAACCACCCGCCTTCTCTGTGGCCTGTGCACTAAAGCACCTTCTTCTTCTTCTTCTTCTACGGAATGAGACTCACCAATCTTCCTCTTCTAGGAAGATGAACCAACGATAATTTCTTGGGATTGATCCAAAGACATCTTCGGGATAGATGAAGCAGACACCCCACGAGCAGAGAACCCTATTAAAAGGGAAAAAGTTAAACGACAAAGAAAGAGAAGACTCGAGTAAGGAAAGAAGCAAAAATAAGAGCTTCACTTACTGTGAGTCTTTACATGCCAACCATACCTCCCAGCGAGGTACTTCCAAGATCTCTCCTCTAAAGGAGCAATGGACAACAATTTTTCTACCCAATCACGCATACCGGAGACATTCTCAACAGTATCCATGATTGTCGAGAGAAGAAGAAACAAATGCGGTGTTAATAAAACTTCTCAAGTCAAAATGAGGAAAAGTAAATAAATGTGAGCTAAAGCATACTCACGTGCGCGATTCCACTTCTCAGGGAAGGGAAGATTTCTTCACCCACTAAACCAACAGTGGGTACAACAACATACCGGAGGTACCAACCCCTATCCTTATCATCTCCAGGGGTTACCAGCACTCTTTGCTTCTAGCAGTCAGAGTAAAAACCCCTTCACTAAATAAGGTAGGATAGTAGAGATGAATAAGATGGTTGAAAGTAAAAGGAACCGAGGCTAAAGAATCCAAACTACTAAGACATGCGACAATTCACCACACAAGAGGACCAACTTGACCTAAGCAGATATTGAAAAAATGGCAGAACTCAATTATGACTGGTTCAATAAGGGGTCTAAACCCTAGAGTGAAAGGGTACGTATAAACAAAATAATATCCCGTCTTCTAATACGTTATTCTTTGATTACTATTCGGAATTTAGACAGGGAAATCAGGCCTCCAAAAGCACTCCCTCCGAACAAGGGAAATCCGACACTCAGTTATAAGTGTTGGATACCTTTCGACACTTTCAACAGAAGAAGATTGGTCTACAAGAACTTGACTATCTCTAGCAAAAACAAACTCAGCAGGGACAATTTCATCAACTCCAGGTTCACGAAGGCGTTCACCTCTACCTCTAGACAAAGACCGAGAAACCCTAAACCTCGGAGAAACTAGAGATCTAGTGGAAGGAGAAGGAACTATCTGAGAAGCAGAGGATCCCCTCGAAGGAGTGGATCCTAAACTTCTAAGTCTACCACCCCTCCGACTCCTAGTTGGAACAGAAGATGGCGCTACATTTTCAATATCTATTACTCCCTGAGGTTGGTTTGAAGAAGACATGTTTACAAAGGCAAGAAGAAAGTTCTTTACAAAAGACAAAGTTAGAAAAGTGTTTCGTGGAAGCAAAGAAAAGATGAAAGGTATTTATACTTGAGGACAACCGTCAAACATGGAAAAAAGAAAAATAATGATGAAAAGTCATTATTGAAGATGTCACTTCGGAACTGGCACAACCCCAAAAATCCCTAAAAGGTGCCGAGTAAATGCAGAACCAATCCGAAAAGGACACGTGGTATGAGCATTAAATGGAAGTTGCCAATGGTGCAGAGAAGGATACAGTGTTTCGAGGAAAAGTGGCGGCAAAATATTCCCGCCATAAATGAATATCCACTTACCAAATATTAATCGTTAAATATATGGTAAGTGGGGGGACTATCTGTATTGGTAAAAAAGAGTTTCACACGTAAGCCAGCTTTTGACAACTCAGCCAGTCACGTGGACACAGGAAAACGCGACAGCTGGATGTGATTTGTTGAAGAGGTACAGAACAACGAGGCACGATTCAGTAAATCGTCGAGCTTATCAGCCACGGGAAACTCAACCTGATCAAAACAGGGGAGAGGCACGGTCAGAATGAATCTAGACAAAGCTACGGCCAGATTCAAGGACCCACAATTGATTATTCGAACGTTATGTAACCGTATCCCAATTACCGTTATCCTTTATAACGCCTCATTAATGTCATAATTAGTCATTAATGGGCGACCATAGCAAGATTTGTACGTTATATCAAGGAATCTCCTATATAAGGGAGGGGAATGCAGCTTGTAAAGGCATCCGATTCTCGAATACAATTTACTTCGCTTCTCTATCTTTCTGCAATATTGTCTATTATTCATTTTTCTGTATTTCCTTGATTATCAGTAACCCGAGTTCATCCTAGAAATAACTTTAGTCAAGGGATCTAATTCTTTGGTTAAACAAAGGTGTAGGGAGTAACGTGATTACACCAACTTAGTAAGTAACAAATATAAATAAAAACTTGAGTGCAGTGACGATCTTTTAAAATCATCTAAATTCATATAATAAATATCAGTGGAAATCTATAAATCAAGTCAGGAATCTATATCCCGAAAGTTTCATAAAAAATCTAGTTTTCCCTTTTCAAATCTCATATAAAACATTGGTTCAACATTTATCGTTTAGAGGCAAAAATGCAAAGAAGAGTGAAAACAGTAGTTTCATAACAAATAAGCCCCTCGGGCAAAGTGTCACTCGCAAATAAAGACTCTTAGGCAAGCCTCTCAATCACTCGTAGTCATCACTCGTCAATCAGCACTCAGCTCAATAGGTACCATATAATAACTGCTGCGACGTGCAGCCCGATCTATAAATAGTCGACTGCGCTCACTAGGGGTGTACAGACTCCGGAGGGGCTCTTTCAGCCCATGCACTATATCGTTGCGGCGTGCAACCCGATCATATATATATATATATATATATATATATATATATATATATATATATATATATATGTGTGTGTGTGTGTGTGTGTCTAATGCTGCAGCGTGCAGCCCGATCCATCACTATCCTCACAATCCGGCTCTCGGCCTCGATCAGTCATCACCCTCACAAGCCACTCGGGCAACTCACCAAAAATCACGGGGACTCAGCCCAAAAATATCTTTCATTTGTTTGAAAACAGGGTGATAAATAGGAATGAACAATGAACAAGTATAAATCATGAATGGGATTATATTTTCTATCAAAAACAGTGTGAGAATAGTAGTAAAACACCCCTGAGGGTCCAAACAGGTCTATGTCATATGATTTCAAATGAAATACGCGGCTTAATAGTCGCTACGGAACGGACCAAGTCACAATCCCTACCGGTGCCCGCCCACACGCCCATCACCTAGCATGTGTGTCACCTCATTTATCAAAGCAATATGAGATACCGGGGTTTCATACCCTCAGGTCTAGATTTACAATCGTTACTTCCCTCAAATCGGATGAAAAGCTACTCCGCGATGCCTTTGCCCCTCGACTCGGCCTCAACACGCCCCGAATCTAATCAAAACAGATTCATATCATCAAAATATGCTAAAGGAACAAAGCCCGCTCGAAAATAACCGATTTACAATCAAAAATCCCGAAATTGGCCAAACCCGACCCCCGGGCCCATGTCTTGGATTCCAATAAAAATCACAAAACTAGAATTCTTACGCTCTCACGAGTTCATACGTACCAAATACATCAAAATTGGACCCCGAATGGCCCCTCAAATCCCCAATTTATACTTTCCAATTTCAAGCCCTACTCTCCAAATTTCTCCACTAAAACATGATTAAAGAATGGAATAATCGTCATAAACACAAGATACAAGGTCCAAGTAGCTTACCTCACTGAATACACTTAATTCCCACTTGAAATCCCAACTCTAAGCTCCAAAATCCGTCAATAATGGTGAAGAAATGAGTGAAAATTCGTGAAGGCAACCTTATATAGGTTCTGCCCTACACTCTCGCACCTGTGACTCCATACAATACACCTGCAGCGCCGCACCTGCGGAAATCCCTTGCAAGTGCGGATTCTCACTTAAAACCAATTTCCACATTTGCGGTCTTTTACACGCACTTGCGGGCCCGCATGTGCGAGCCATCTCCGCACCTGTGCAACTAGGCAAGGCTCCCTACTTTCACATCTGCGCAAAGTCTTCCACACCTGCACCTTCGCCGATGCGGCTCCCCGTCCGCAGGTGCGGCCACACCAGAAGGCCTTCACCAGCAGCCAATTTGCTGCATTTCCAACTCCCAACCTTCCGAAAATCCTTAGAGATCAATCTCGAGCCCCTCGGGGCCCCAACCAAAAGTACCAAAAAGTCAATATACCAACTTAGTCGAACCCTCGGAACACTCAAAATAACATCAAAACACCTAATCCAATACAAAATTCAAGCCTAAGGATTTCTAAACTTTCAAAATTTGCCAACGATGCCGAAACCACCCAAACCACGTCCGAATGACCTAAAAATTTGCACACACATCCCAAATGACACTACGGACATGTTCCAACTTCCAAAATTCCATTCCGACCCCGATAGCTAATTTTTCATTGCCGATCGGAAATCGCTAAAAATCCAATTTCGCTAATTCAAGTCTAATTCTACTCCGGATCTCCGAATGACATTCCGAACACACTCCTAAGTCCCGAATCACCTAATGAAGCTATCCGAGCCACAAAACTAAATTTCGAGATTATTTACCTATAAGTCAACTTCCGATCTATTTTTCCAACTAAATCACCAACTTAAGAGACTAAGTGTCTCATTTCTCTCCACAACCACTCTGAACCCGAACCAATCAACCCAACGCAACACAAAAGAGATGAACCATACAAGAATGAAGAATAAATGGGGGAAACAAGGCTAAACTCTCGGAATGACCGGCCGGGTCGTTACAGAAACATTAACAGAGGAATAATCTTAAATCATAGAGAAGTCTTCTAACAATATCATAATCCACAAATGTGTATGTATAACTTTATATTCTTTGGTGAAGATTATCAATTCAATTATGTGATGATAAAGGGTCATATTATAAATTAAGACTCCATTCTAGGCTCATTAGCCTTAAAAAGATTAATTTTAATTACCTCAATTTGTGTGCACAGTCCGAGCGAGAAACCGAAAAGCTTTTATGTGAAAAAAAGAGAAATAATAATTTTTGGAATTTAAAATTTGGTTTTAGTTGACTTTGTTCAACATTTTTAGTAAACGGACCTGGATCTGCGTTTCGAAGATCCCGGGAGGTCCGCAGTAAAATGTGGGACTTGGGCGTATGCCCAGAATTGAATTCCGAGGTCCCTGGCTTTAGAAATTAATTTTTGAAGAAAATTGTTATGCTGGATTTTTAAGGAAATAAATAAATGAATTAATGTTTGAAATCATTGGTATCGGGACCGTATTTTGGTTCCGGAGCCCGGTACAGGATTGTTATGATATTTAATTCCTATATTTGAAATTTTGTAAGAATCGAAATTTATTTGACGTGAGTCGGACGCCCGATTGAGAAATAGTGAAATTGAAGAGTTATTGAGAAAAATCATGAGTTTTGAGGTTAAATTCATAGTTTTAGATATTATTTTCGTGATTTGATCGCACAAGCAAGTCCGTATGACATTTTTAGACTTGCATGCATGTTTGGTTTAGAGCTGCGAGGGCTCGGGTGAGTTTTGGATAGGCTACGGGATGTTTTGGACTAGATAAAGTTGTTGTTTTTGCTGTTTCTGGTGCACAGTCGAGTTGTGCTTCGCGTTCACGTTTCTTCACTCACGAACGCGTAGAGTATAGGTGCACTGGGCTATTTTTGTTCTTCGCGAACGCGGAGCTCAGGACGCGAACGCGAAGCACTGGTAGGTTAAAGCTTCGCGAATGTGTTCTGGCCACGCAAACACGCTGTATAAATGGGCCTGGGGAAGAAGGAGCCGCTTACTCTATGCGAACGCGGACACCAGGTTGCAAAGGCCAATGGCCTAGCCCTATGCGAACGTGACCCATTCCAAGTGAACGTGAAGGCCAATGGGCCTGACTCATCGCGAACACGATGAAGGCATGCCCAGTCATATAAAATAGCTTTTAAAAATCGGGCAGAACCTATTTTCTTCATATTTTTGAACTACAAAGACCTAGAGGATATTGTTTTCACACAAATCGATCCCCAAAGTGTTGGTAAACAATTCTAAACTCTTCTCTTTCAATTACCCAATGTTTTTTTATTACTTTTCAATTAAAAATCAAGAAATTTAATGGTAGAAATTGGGAGTTTGGGTAGAATTAGGGAATTTTGACCTCGAATTGGGGTCGGATTTTGAAACTAATTGCATATTCGGGATCGGGGGTGAATGGGTAAACGGAATTTGGTCCGAACCCCGAGTTTGGACCAAGCGGGCCCGGGGTCGCGTTTTAACTTTTTTTTAGAAAACTTAGGAAAACAATGATTTTTCAGTAAAGTTAGTTCCTTTAGCATAAATTAATGATATTAAACAAATTATGATTAGATTCGAGCGGGCTAGAGGCAAATTCGAAAGTAAAAGCGGTAATTGAGTCGTGAGTGGCTTGAGAATTTGAGGTAAGTGCTTGGTTTAACCTTGACTTGAGAGAATAGGAATCCCCGCTTAAATGTTATGTGAATTTGCATGTGTGTGGTGTATAGGTTAGGTGAAGAGTATCTATGCACCACTAAATTATTGTTGAACATGGTCCCTTCCTGATTTCAAATTTATTTGATTCCTGGCTTAATCTATTTTATGATCATTGTTACCTCCATGTCTAATTGTTTTCGTCGACTAGTTGTCAAGTATTGTTTCCAGTAGTTTGGAAGTGTTTCTTGTTCCCTTGGTTTCATGGTGATACATAAAGCTTTAATTGGATGACATTATTTTACGATTCATATATACATTCCGGTTGGTTTCATTGTGAAATGATAATTGATGAAGTTCATGAGTTGTACAACTATCTGTTTAAAATTATTGAGACAAGAATATTGTGAAAGGTTTTGACATGAATTGTGGAATTTTTTTTTTGATAAATAAAGTGATGTGATTGTTTGGTGGGAGAGGGTTGCACGCTGCAACAAGGAGATAAGGGTGGACAGGTCGGATCGGGTTGCATGATGCAATAGGAGAAATAAGGGTGATATATATATATAGGGAGGAGCAATAAGGATGGACAGGTGGGAGCGGGTTGTACGCCGCAACAAGGAGAGATAAGGGAGAATATTTATGTTTTACTGATTTTCAAAAAATAAGGATTTGGAAAACTCTGATTTTATCAAAAAGGTTTTCATACTCTGATTTTTACTATGATTTAAATTGAAACATGGAAATTTTGAGGAGTTGATTATAGCTTATAACTGAAAAGAGTTATCCGAGTTGTTTTTATTTACTATTGCAAGTTACTGGTTATTTAGGTTATTATTATTATGTCCTTCTTGTTTGTTATATATTGTTCATGGTTATATTGTTAATGCCCCGTCGTAGCCTCATCATTACTTCGTCGAGGTTAGGTTTGGCACTTACTCAGTACATGTGGTCGATTGTTCTGATACTACACTCTACACTCTTTTGTGCAGATCCAAGTACCGGCCAGAGTTAGGAGATTTTAGTAGCTGACATCATTGTTCGGAGACACGAGATAGATCTGCTGGCATCCGCAGATTCCTGGAGTCTTCTCTTAATTTTATAGACACTGTTTATTACATTCAAAAACAAATTTATAATTCTTTCAGCCTATTATTTGTGGTACTCTTTAGTAGTTCGTGAATTATGACACCATACCCTGGGTAGTTATATAGTTAGTTTTAGTTCGTGGTTCGTTTCATCATATCGAATATTATTCATGTTTACAATTATTGGAAACTATTAGATTTAGTTTATTTCAAATTGTCTCATTGTGCTAAGTAATTATTCAAAGGAGAATGGATAATCAAGTTCTAACATTGGCTTGCCTAGCAAATGTGGTGTTAGACCCTATCACAATCCCGTGGGTTGGGAATTTGGGTCATGACAAGTTGGTATCAGAGCACTAGGTTGCATATGTATCACAATTCACGAACAAGCTTGATAGAGTCTGAGGGGTCGGTACGGAGACGTCTGTACTTATCTCTCAGAGGCTATGAAGTTAGGAACAAACTCAATTTTTATTTCTACTATGTCGTGCGATTCTTGGTATCTCAAATAATGATTGAACTCTTCTACTCTCTCGCAGCTGGTGAGAACACATGCTTCTTCTTTCGCTGAAAAACAACTCGGTCTTCTAGCAGCAGCAACTCCTATTAGTGGCAGAGGTCGAGGCCACGCCAGAGGCCGAGGCAGGGGCAGGACTCAGCCCGTTGCTCATACTGCAGCCCCAGCTGCGGAGCCCCAGATTGAGATTGATTGAGGGGCTCCATCTCAGACCGTTCCAACTGGACCACCTCAGGTCCTTGAGGGGTTTTTTGCTACCCCGGTGCTTCAGGTTGCTTTGGTCCGATTAGTGGGCCTTATGGAGAGTGAAGCCCAGACTGGCGCACTCCCTGTTGCAGCAGCCGTATCTCAGGCTGGAGGAGGGGTCCAGACTCTTGTTACCCACACTCCTGATCAGACTACTCCTCAGATCCATATCCCAGCAAACAACCCAGTTGGGGTAGTTCAGATAGTTGTTACAGCCCCGATTTCTGAGGGGGAAACTATGACTTCCGATTCTTTGAGGAGATTGGACAGGTTCATCAAGCTTTTACCTATTCATTTCAGTGGTGCTACTTCAGAGGATCCTCAGGAATATCTGGAAAGCTGTCATGAGGTTCTTCGTAATATGGATATTTTGGAGGCCAACGGGGTCGACTTCTCCGCGTTTCAGATGACAGGTTCCGCTAAGAAGTGGTGGAGGGATTATTTGTTGACTAGACCAGCTGGGTCACCTTCTCTGACTTGGGATCAGTTTTCTCACCTCTTTTTGGAAAATATTTTTCCTATCACTACCAAATAAGAGAAGCATCATCAGTTTGAGTGTCTTCAGCAGGGCGGCATGATAGTTACCCAGTATGAGAATCACTTTGTGGATTTGGATCGGCATGCTATTTTTTTTATTGCCCACAAAGAGGGAGAGGGTTAGGAGATTTATTGAGGGCCTTGCCCAGCCCATCAGGCTGTAGATTGCTAAGGAGACAGGGACTGAGATTTCATTTCAGGATGCGGCCAATGTGGCCAGGAGAGTTGAGACGGTTATTGGGATGGGAGGTCAGGGGTCAGACAAGAGACCTCACCATTCCGGTATATTTGGTGGTGCCTCATATGGAGGCGTAGATACTCAGGGTAGAATCCGTTCTTCCAGGCCATTTAATTCAGCACTTCAAACGTCCCATGGTGCCTCAGGTGGTCGTGGCTCTTACTTTCCTTATTCTGATCAGTCAGCCCCTATCAGAGCACCTCCTATTCAGAGTTATTATCGTGGTCAGCCGATTCGTCAGGGTCAGCCTCAGTATTAGGTTGGTGTTATGAGTGTGGTGAGTATGGGCACATTCAGAGATCTTGTCTGAAATTTTTGGGTAATCAGCCTCAGTACCAGAATTCTTGTGCTATAGTTCCGGCACCAGCTGCAGCACCACCAGCCCAGCCAGCCAGGGGTAGGGGTCAGGTAGTCAGAGGTAGAGGTTAGAATGTTATAGGTAGAGGTCAACATGCTATAGGTGGAGGCCACCCGCTAGAGGTGGCGGCCAGCCTGTTAGAGGTGGAGGACCACCTATCAAGGGTCATCCCAGTGATGCAGTTCAGGGTGGTGGGGCCCATCCCCTATTATATGCATTTCCAGCCAGACCCGAGGCTAAGTCCTCCGATGCTGTTATCACAGGTACCATTTCATTTTGCAATAAATATGCTTCAGTTTTGTTTGATCGGGGGTATACTTATTCTTATGTGTCATTCTATCTTGCCTCGTATTTGGTTGTGCCCCGCAATTCTTTGAGTGTCCCTGTTTATATGTCTACGCTGGTAGGAGATGCAATTGTTGTAGATCGTGTATATCGTTCGTGCGGATTCATTATTGAGGGTCTTGAAATTAGTGTAGACTTGTTGCTTCTTGACATGGTCAATTTTGATGTCATATTGGGCATGGATTGGTTGTCACCTTATTATGCCATTTTGGACTGTCACCTTATTAGTTGTCAATTAGAATGGAAAGGGACTCCTGGTCATTCTCCCAGGAGAGTGATTTCTTATGCCAAGGTTCGCCGCATGGTTGAGAAGGGATGTTTGGCTTATTTGGTTCATATCCATGATTCTGATGCTGAGATTTCTTCAATAGAGTCAGTGCCTATTGTCCGGGAGTTTCCTAAAGTGTTTCTTGCAGACCTGCCGGGGATGCCACCCGACAGGGTATCGATTTTTGTATTGATGTTGCTCTAGGCACTCAGCCCATTTCTATTCCTCTATACCGGATGGCCCTATCAGGATTGAAAGAATTAAAATAACAGTTGAAGACCTGCTTGATAAAGGTTTCGTCAGGCCTAGTATCTCGCCTTGGGGTGCACCGATTTTGTTTGTAAAGAAGAAGGATGGATCGATGAGAATGTGTATAGATTACTGGCAGTTGAATAAAGTTACTATCAAAAATAAGTATTTTTTTGCCGAGAATTGATGATTTATTTGATCAGCTACAGGGTGATAGTGTGTTTTCAAAAATTGATCTGAGATCGGGCTACCATCAGTTGAAGATTAGGGTGTCTGATGTTCCTAAAACAGCCTTTCGGACAAGGTATGGGCACTATGAATTTTTGGTGATGTCTTTTGGCTTGACTAATGCCCCAGCAGCCTTTATGGACTTGATGAATCGAGTTTTCAAGTCTTATCTGGATTCCTTCATAATTGTGTTCATTGACGATATTTTTATATACTCCCGCAATCGGGAGGAGCATGAACATCACCTCCGTGTAGCACTCCAGACATTGAGGTATAATCAGTTGTATGCAAAATTTTCAAACTGTGAATTTCGGTTAGATTTAGTAGCTTTCTTGGGTCACGTCGTATCAGCAGAGGGTATTCAGGTAGATTCTAAGAAGATAGAGGCAGACAAGAACTGACCTAGACCCACTTCAACCACGGAAATAAGGAGCTTCTTGGGTTTGGCGGGATACTACCGTCGTTTTGTGGAGGAGTTCTCGTCTATAGCAGCCTCGATGACGAGATTGACTCAGAAGGGTTCCCCATTTAAATGGTCGGATGAGTGTGAGGCGAGCTTCCAGAAGCTTAATACATCCTTGACTTCAGCACCAGTATTGGTGTTATCCTCAGGTTCAGAATCCTTAACGGTATATTATGATGCTTCCCGTGTTGGGTTGGGAGCGGTATTGATGCAAGAGGGAAGGGTGATAGCATATGCATCTCGGCAGTTAAAGATTCATGAGAAGAATTATCCTGTGCATGAATTAGAGTTGGCATCCATTGTTCATGCATTAAAAATATGGAGGCACTATCTTTGTGGCGTGCCATGTGAGGTTTACACGGATCATCGTAGCCTCCAGTACTTGTTCAAGCAAAAGGATCTTAATTTGAGACAGAGGATATGGTTAGAGTTATTGAAGGATTATGATGTCACTATATTGTATCATCCAGGAAAGTCCAATGTGGTGGACGATGCATTGAGTAGGAAGGCGGTAAGTATGGGCAGCCTTGCATGTATTCCAGTTGGTGAGAGACCGTTAGCTTGAGATATTCAGACGTTGGCTAATTAGTTCTTGAGGTTGGATATTTCGCCCACCATATTCTAGCTTGTACAGTTGCTCAATCCTCCTTATTCGAGCGTATCAGAGATCGGCAGGATGATGACCCGCTCTTGATGGTCCTTAGGGACACCGTTCGGCACGGTGGTGCCAAGAAGGTTACAGTTGGAGAAGATGGTTTTTTGAGGATGCAGGGTCGTATATGTGTTCCTATGTTGATGGACTTTGTGAGTTGATTCTTGAAGAAGCTCACAGTTCTAAGTATTCTATTCACCCGAGTGCTGCCAAGATGTACCAGAACCTTCGGCAGCACTACTGGTGGCGAAGGATGAAAAAAGATATTGTTTCTTATGTGGCTCGTTGTTTGAATTTCCAACAGGTGAAATATGAGCATCAGAGACCCGGTGGTTTACTTCAGCAGATAGAGATTCCTGAGTGAAAGTGGGAGCGTATCACTATGGACTTAGTTGTTGGACTCCCACGGACTTAGAGGAAATTCGACGTCGTTTGGGTTATTGTGGATAGGTTGACTAAATTAGCAAATTTCATTCCAGTGGCAAGTACTTACACTTCGAGGCGATTGGCAGAGATATATGTTCGAGAGATTGTTCGCCTTCACGGTGTGCCCGTGTCTATCATTTGTGATTGAGGTACGCAGTTTACCTCACACTTTTGGTGGCAGTTCAGCGAGATTTGGGTACCCGAGTTGAGTTGAGCACATCATTTCATCCTCAGACGGACGGGCAATCCGAGCGTACTATTAAGATTCTTGAGGATATGCTCCGTGCTTTTGTTATTGACTTTGGAGGTTCTTGGGATCAATTCTTTCTGTTAACGGAGTTTTCCCATAGTAATAGTTATCAGTCGAGCATTCAGATGGCTCCCTATGAGGCATTATATGGTAGACGGTGTAGATGTCCATTTGGGTGGTTTGAGCCGGGAGAGGCACGGTTATTGGGTACAGACTTAGTTCAAGAGGCCTTAGATAAGGTCAAGATTATACAGGATCGACTTCGTGCAGCTCAGTCTAGGAAAAATAGTTACGCCGATCGTAAGGTTCAGGATGTGGCATTCATCGTTGGAGAGATAGTATTACTTCGGGTATCTCCCATGAAGGGTGTCATGAGATGTGGGAAGAAGGGCAAGTTGAGCCCTAGGTATATCTGTAACGACCCGGTCCGTCGTTACGTAAAAACCTACATTATAATTACTATTCTTGACTGGTCATGGGTTGGTTATACTATTATTGACGTGTTAGAGTTGGTAGGCTTAAAATCAGAATGGTTGTAGTGAGAGTTTAGCCACTTAGCCCTTAAAAAATATCTTTATAATGGGAAAAATAAACTGAGAGTTGACTTATCGGTAAACGACCTCGGAATGTGGATTTTATGGCTCGAATAGCTTTGTTAGGTGATCCGGGACTTAGGAGTGTGTTCAGAATAATTTTGTGATGTCCGCTGTAGAATTAGGCTTGAATTGGCGAAAGTTAGTTTTGGTGATTTTTGGTCGGCAGTGGAAAATAGGCTATCGGGGTTGGAATGGAATTTAGATAGTTGGAATAGGTTCGTAATGTCATTTTGGATGTGTCTGCAAAATTTCAGGTAAATCGGAGGTA
The DNA here is from genome assembly GCA_005239505.1 of Nicotiana paniculata. Lineage (NCBI taxonomy): Eukaryota > Viridiplantae > Streptophyta > Magnoliopsida > Solanales > Solanaceae > Nicotiana > Nicotiana paniculata. The sequence goes on along the minus strand of ML328433.1, from coordinate 32,927 downwards.
TTTTGGTTGGTTTCGGCGTAGTTGGCGAATTTTGTAAAATTTCAAAGTTCTTAGGCTTGAATCTGATATAAAGTTGGTGTTTTAATGTTAGTTTTGGTATTTTGAGAGTGCAATTAAGTTTGAATGATGTTATGGGATGTGTTGGTAACTTTGGTTGGGGTCCCGAGGGACTCGGGATTGATTTTGTGATTAACGGACTCATTTAGGCTTGAACACATAGTTGGTATTCTGGTTTTTTTGCACAGCAGTAATCTCTTCACTGCGATCGCGGGTGAATTAGCGCGATCACGGAGAGTTAATTTTGGGCTAGCACAATTTGTTCTGTGCGATCGCGAGGGTTAGTCTGCGATCGCGGAGAAGGGGGAATAAGGTCAGTGCGATCGCGTGTGAAAGGGTGCGATCGCGTAGGGGAGTTTTTGGGCACGTGGGGTCGGCTGGAAAGATACACTATGCGGTCTCGTGTCTTGAGCTGCGATCGCGGAGGTCAAGGGGAGATACTCTATGCGATCGCGTGGGATTGACCGCGATCGCGGAGAGCAATTACCTGGGCAGTTAATTAAAAGCCCTTCCGCGACTTAAACCCTCTTTTTCACCATTGTTGTACAGGAAAGAGCTCTTGGGGGTGATTTTGAAGAGGGAAATTCTTGTTCTCCATAGAGGTAAGTGTTCTAGTCATTAAAACTCGATTATGGGTGATTATAGGGCATAAAACCAGTGTAAATTCATGGAGAAACAGTAGAAAAAAATGGGATTTTGGGGCTTGATAATTAGAGACCTTTAGGGGTCGATTTGAGGGGTCAAACGAACTCCGATTTTGGTGTTCTTTATATGTACGGACTCGTGAGAGGACTAAGAAAACTTTTCTGTAAGAATTTATGAGTTTCGGGACGCAAGCTCGGGGGTCGAGTTTTGACTGGTTTCAGATTTTTGGGTGAATTTTGATATTTTCAATTGGTAATTGTTCCTTAAGCATATATTGATGATAAAAATCTAAACTTGGTAGATTTGAAGCTTTTGAAAGTTGATTCGAAAGGAAATCGCATTGCGGAATAATTCTGGGCTAGCTTGGAGGTAAGTAATGTCTTGAAATACTGTCCTGAGGGTATGAAACCCCAGACCATGCACCCTTTCACGGGTTTTGGAATGCAAAGATTGGAACTTTGGAAATATATTCCCTATTTAGGAAACTATTGAGTTGTGAAACTGATTTTTAAGCCTCTGCTTAATGGTATTGATATATTTTGATATGATTTGGGTTGTAAGCCATGTTTGGGGCCTAGTGCCGATCTGTTTACCCCTTGGGGCTGTTTTTACTATTTTTCCTCACTTGATATGTTATGATTTTCACTCAGTCTTTTCTTGATAATTGTTTTGACACTCAGAGTATTTTGAAACTATTTCTTGAAAATGAAACACTATTTTGGGTCGAGAACCCGGTATATTTATGGCCTGAAGGGAAAATTGAGAGTGTCTGACTGAGTGAGGCTGCGGGCCTATATTGTGAGGATACTATGATATGAGTGAGGCTGAGAGCCTATATTGTGAGTGATTTATGTCGTGAGGCGGCTTGATATATATTGCTCTTGGGTTGTAGGAGCCCCTCCAGAGTCTGTACACACCCCAAGTGAGCGCCGATACCGATTGAGTGATGATTAATGCCTGATGGGCTAATGTTACAGAGTGACTGTGAGGATGCCTGATGGGCTAATGTTACAGAGTGACTGTGAGGATACCTGATGGGCTAATGTTACAGAGTGACTGTGAGGATGCCTGATGGGCAATGGTTACAAGAAATGATTTGGCCCGAGGGGCAGATTATGATGATTTTACTAAAGTTTTCGAACTATGATTCACCTTGTTTTCAAACTGGCTTTTACTGAGAATTTTACTGAGATACACTAATATTACACTTGTTTCAAAGGATTTATGGAAACTGATTTCGAACTTATGTTGAATACTACATGTTGACTTGGTGTTTATTGGCTTATTGTGAAACTGTGTATCTGTCTTGTGTGCTTTATATTCTCAGACTATGATTTCTTTTTGTTACTATTGAGTTGGCGTACTCATCATTACTCCATGTGCCCTGTGTACAGATCTAGGTACTAGATCGCAGTAGTAGTTGTTCAGTTGATTGTTGCAGTACACGGGATTCGAGGTAGCTGCCAGCGTCCACGCCTTCTCCACTTACCCTCCTACTTAGTCCTAGTTTTGGATTCTGAGATATATTATATTTAGCAGAGTTGGTTTTATTTTATGTTAGATGCTCATGACTATTGACTCCAGTTCTGGGAGGTTGTTTAGAGTGGTTAGTTCATTATTGGGGGCGTAAGACTTATATAATTAAATTCTTTGTTATGATTGATGTTATTTGCTATATTGTGAACTGTTAAAATAAGAGTAATTGCATAGTAAGGTGATGGTTGGATAGCCTAGTTCCACGGTAGGCGCCATCACGGCCTGTTAGGATTTGGGGTCGTGACAATATCCCACCATTTGAGATTCTTAATAGAGTGGGGGAGGTAGCTTATAGTCTTGCGTTGCCTCCAGGTTTATCCTCTTTTCATCCGGTATTTTATGTATCTATGCTCCGAAAATATAATGGTGACCCGTCCCACGTGTTAGATTTCAGCTCGGTCCAATTTGACAAAGATTTAACTTATGAGGAGGAGCCGGTAGCCATTCTAGACCGGCAGGTTCGACAGTTGAGATCAAAGAGTTACCCTTCAGTTCGAGTGTAGTGGAGGGGTTAACCTGTTGAGGAAGCTAATTGGGAGTCCGAGTCGGACATGCAGAGTAGATATCCCCACTTGTTTGCCAGTTCAGGTAATTTTCTATGTCCAATCCATGACAAACGTTTGTTTTAGAGGTGGAGATTGTGATGACCTAAAGGGTCATCTTATAAATTAAGACTCCATTCCAGGCTCATTAGCCTTAACAAAATTAATTTTAATTACTTCGATTTGCATGCGCATTCCGGGCGTGAAACCGGAAAGCTTTTATGTGAAGATATGAGAAATAATAATTTTTAGAATTAAAAATTTGGTTTTAGTTGACTTTGTTCAACATTTTTAGTAAGCGGACCTGGATCTGTGTTCCAACGATCACGAGAGGTCCGCAGTAAAATATGGGACTTAGGCGTTTGCCCGGAATTGAATTTTGAGGTCCCTAGCTTTAGAAATCAATTTTTGAAGAAATTATTAGGCTAGATTTTTAAGGAAATAAATAAATTAATTAATGTTTGAACTTATTGGTATCTGGCCCGTATTTTGGTTCCGGAGCCAGGTACAGGTTTGTTATGATATTTAAGTCTTATCTTTGAAATTTGGTAAGAATCAGAATTTATTTGACGTGATCCGGATGTCCGGTTGAGAAATAATGAAATTAAAGTGTTCTTGAGAAAAATCATGAATTTTGAGGTTAAATTCTTAGATTTAGATGTTATTTTCGTGATTTGATTGCACGGGAAAGTTCGTATGATGTTCTTAAACTTGTGTGCATGTTTGGTTTAGAGCCTCGAGTGCTCGGGTGAGTTTTGGATAGGCTACGTGATATTTTGGACTAGTTAAAGTTGTTGTTTTTTCTGTTTCTGGTGCACAGTAGAGTTGTGCTTCGCGTTCGTGTTGCTTCACTCGTGAACGCGTAGAGTATTAGGTGCACTAGGGTATTTTTTTTCTTCATGAACGCGGAGCTCAGGACGTGAACACGAAGCACTGGTGGATAAAAGCTTCGCGAATGCGTTCTAGCCCACGCAAATGCGCTGTGTAAATGGGCCTGGGGAAGGAGGAGCCGCTTACTCAATGCGAACACCGTTACCTGGTCGCGAACGTGAAGGCCACTAGGCCTAGCCTTATGCGAAAGCGGACCATTCCACGCGAACGTGAAGGCCAACGGGCTTGACTCATCGCGAACGCGGAAGGCCCATCGTGAATGCGATGAAGGCCTGCCAGTCATATAAAACAACTTTTAAAAATCGGGCAGAACCTATTTTCTTCATATTTTCGAACTACAAAGACCTATAGGCGATTTTCTTCACACAAATTCATCCCCAAAGTGTTGGTAAACAATTCTAAATTCTTCTCTTTCAATTACCCTATATTTTTCATCACTTTTCAATCAAAAATCAAGAATTTGCATGTTAGAAATTGGGGGTTTGGGTAGAATTAGGGAATTCTGTAAAATGGAATTTTGACCTCGAATTGGGGTCAGATTTCGAAACTAATTGCATATTCAGGCTCGGGGGTGAATGGGTAAACGGAATTTGGTCTGAACCCCGAGTTTGGACCAAGCAGGCCTAGGGTCGCGTTTTAACTTTTTTTGAGAAAACTGAAAAACAATAATTATTCAGTAAAGTTAGTACTTTTAGCATAAATTAATGATCTTAAACTAATTATGATTAGATTCGAGCGGGTTAGAGGCAAATTCGAAAGGAAAAGTGGTAATTGAGCAGTGAGTGGCCTACGAATTTGAGGTAAGTGCTTGGTTTAACCTTGACTTGAGGTAATACGAATCCCCGCTTAAATGTTATGTGAATTTGCATATGTGTGGTGTATAGGTGAGGTGAAGAGTATCTATGCACCACTAAATTATTGTTGAACATGGTCCCTTCCTGGTTTCCAATTTATTTGATTCCTGGCTTAATCTGTTTTATGATCATTGATACCTCCATGTGTAATTGTTTTCATCGACTGGTTGTCAAGAATTGTTCCCAGTATTTTGGAAGTGTTTCTTGTTCCCTTGGTTTCATGGTGATACATAAAGCTTGAATTGGATGACATTGTTTTACGATCCATATATATATTCTGGTTGGTTTCATTGTGAAATGATAATTGATGAAGTTCATGAGTTGTACAACTATCTGTTTAAATTTGTTGAGACAAGAATATTGTGAAAGATTTTGACCTGAATTATGGATTTTTTTTTATAAATAAAGTGATGTGATTGTCTGGTGGGAGCGGGTTGCATGCTGCAACAAGGAGCAATAAGAGTGGACAGGTCGGATCGGGTTGCACACAGCAACAGGAGAAATAAGAGTTATATATATATAAAGGGAGGAGCAATAAGGGTGGACAGGTGGGAGCGGATTGCGCACCGCAACAAGAGAGATACGGGAGAATATTTATGTTTTACTAATTTTCAAAAAATAAGGATTTGAAAAACTCCGATTTTATTAAAAAGGTTTTCACACTCTAATTTTTACTGTGATTTAAATTGAAACTTGAAAATTTTGAGGAGTTGATTATAGCTGATATCTGAAAAGAGTTATCCGGGTTGTTTTTATTTATTGTTGCAAGTTACTGGTTATTTAGTTTATTATTATTATTTTCTTCTTGCTTTGTTATATATTGTTCACAGGTTATATTGTTCATGTCCCGTCGTAGCCTCGTCACTACTTCGTCGAGGTTAGGCTCGGCACTTTTCACAATCTAATTTTTACTGTGATTTAAATTGAAACTTGAAAATTTTGAGGAGTTGATTATAGCTGATATCTGAAAAGAGTTAACCGGGTTGTTTTTATTTATTGTTGCAAGTTACTGGTTATTTAGTTTATTATTATTATTTCCTTCTTGCTTTGTTATATATTGTTCACAGGTTATATTGTTCATGTCCCGTCGTAGCCTCGTCACTACTTCGTCGAGGTTGGGCTCGGCACTTACTCAGTGCATGCGGCCGGTTGTACTGATACTACACTCTGCACTCTTTTGTGCAGATCCAGGTACCAGCCAGAGTTAGGAGATTTTAGTAGCTGACATCAGCGTTCGGAGACACGAGGTAGATCTGCTGGCGTCCGCAGATTCCTGGAGTCTTCTCTTAATTTTTTAGACACAGTTTTATTACATTCAAAAACAGATTTATAATTCTTTTAGCCCATTATTTGTAGTACCCTTTCGTAGTTCGTGAATTGTGACACCAGACCCTAAGCAGTTATATAGTTGGTTTTAGTTCGTGGTTTGTTTCATCATATAGAATATTATTCCTGATTACAATTATATGAAACTATTAGATTTAGTTTATTTCAAATTGTCTCATTGTGCTTAAGTAATTATTCAAAGGAAAATGGCTAATCAAGTTCTAACATTGGCTTGCCTAGCAAGTGTGGTGTTAGGCACAATCACAATCCCATGGGTTGGGAATTTGGGTCGTGACAAATTCCCAGGCTCGTGATACCACATGTAAACATAAATACTTTAATTCATACCAGGATCTTGAACATGATAATCTTACATATATCATCTTTCTACAAAACGTACCTGAAGCGGAAGTCATTATCATGAAACGAACGCGTTAATTGAAATTGGTTTCTCGCCCCTTACCCTAACTTTCGTTATCGCCGATTTCAATTATGAGCCTTAAACTTATTGGGCCACCAATAAACATAAGAAAATCTTACATAAATTTCCTAAAGCTCGTTATTATATTTCAAATTTTAACTAAGGAAATTCGCTAAACTCCTATTTATTCACTCTACAAGAGAATAAAACAAATTTATGTAAGTCACAGTTTAAGTCTAATTTTGAGGTCTTTGCGTTGATAAGATATCACCATCCAACGTATTGTAAGGAACAACTTATGGATCAAAATTCAGTAGTAATAAATGTTTACATTCTTTGAATATGAAAATTTTCAAAACGAAAAATTGAATGTTTCCACTTAATTTCTACCAGTATTCCCCGACATTCGATTCTTTCTTCAATGTAGAATCGATTCACACCAACTCTTCTATTTTTTATAGAAAAAATATGGATTCGGGTCATCATTAATCATTTGATATAGTATTCAATACGTATGTATATACGTTTATCCTTCACTTCATTCTTTTTCTTTCTGAAGTTTCGATGTAAAGATTCCTCTACCAACGCATTTAACTCCATATATACTACATAGGTGGTTCATGCCAAACTTCTAACTGTTGTTTTTTTCTTATTTTATTCTTATTGTAATGGTTTATTGTGTGATTTGTTTTATATACATGTTTTAAAAAATTTATTTCCATTTAAAATTTCATGTTTGTAAAAATGCCAACATATAAATTGATTGAGACTGATGGAATAAATGAATTTTGACCAATCTTTCAATTCACTTGCCCATAATGTGAAATCCATTCAAAGGAAAAGACTTTTTAGATGCAAAAGAAGAAAACCCCGCAAACAACTTGTAAAGTATGTAACGGCCTAATTTTTCTAAAGGAATTCGCAAAACTCCTTTACAAGAAAATATGCTATAACGATCCGACTGGTCATCTTGAGCACTAGCATTCCGTTCAACTATTTGAACTCTTGAGTAGCTTCATATAACATATTCTAACTTGTGTGAATTATCGGTTTTGGTTTTCAGGTGTTTCGGAATTAGCTTGGAAGAATGAATTTCATGATTGAAGCTTTAAGTTGGGGAGTTGACCCAAATTTGACTTTGGGTATTTGACCTTGGATCGGAGTTTATAGGATTTTGTTAGGTTCGAATGGTGATTTTGGACTTGGGCTATGCCCATAATTCCATATGGATCTTTCTAGAAGGTTTCGAAACTAATTGGCGAAAGTTGGAAATTTAAAGGTTTGGAATGTTCATAAGTTTGAACAAGAGTTAACTTTGAGAATATCGAGTTTGGATTGTGGTTCCGGAAATTTTCGTAACTTTGTTATGTCATTTGGGACTTGTGCACAAAATTTGAGTTCATTCCGGATTGATTTGATGTGTTTCGACACGAGTTCTAATTTGAGGTGCGATTCGTCGTTTCGATGTTGTTATGTGTGATTGAGGCCTTGAGTAGGTCCGTGTTATGTTATGGGACGTGTTGGTATATTTGGTTGAGAGTCCTGGGGGCATTGGGTGGATTCCAAATGTTTAACGGATCAACATTTGGACTTAGAGAAATTCTAAACTTTTGCCTACTAGTGTGATCGCACCTGCGAAGGTTTTGATCTCAGGTGCGAGGCCGTATTTGCACGAGTATCTTCGCAGAAGCGTCCAGGAATGGTGTTGGGCTGTGCTCGCAGGTACGTTGGTTTTGTCTACACCTACGAGGTCGCAAATGCGAAGAGGCGATCGCAGAAACGAAAAATGCTGAAGGGGGCTGAGGAGCGCAGGTACAGAGGTATGGAGGAAATTTTAACAGGTGTGGAGTCGCATCTAAACGTGGTTCATCATAGAAACGAGGGCAATGGCATTCACAGGAAATCGCAGAAGCGGAGAATTTTGTCGTGCCCGTGAAGCCGCAAATGCAGCTATGTTGGTTGCAGGTGCGAAGACCCCTGGACAGAATATATTCGAAGGGGGTTGTAGGATTTTGGCATTTTTGGACGAAAGAAGCTCGGTTGGGGGTTATTTTTGAGAGGGGATTCACGATAATTCTTGAAGTAATCACTTGTGATGATTTATATTTAATAATATTGAGTTATCATTTAATTTTTTCACTAGTTTACGTGATTTGAGGTGTAATTTAAGAATTTGGGTCTAGGGATTTTAAAAAATAAGAATTGAGGATTTACAGGTCGAGTTTAAGTCGGATTTAAGTAAAATTAGTATGGTTGGACTCATAATTGAATGACTTGTCGAATTTTATGAGTTTTATCGGGTTCCGAAAAGTGGTCCCCATGTTAACTTTTGGTTGACTTTTTAAGCGGAGTTGAAATTTCTTATAAATTATTAAATTGTAAGTATTGGAGTATATTTTGATTAATTTGCTTATTTTTTTGACTAGTTTCGGATAGTTGGCTTTTAATTGAGGAGATATGAAGGCGTTTGGAGGTTGATACGCGCGAAATGGAATTTTCGAAGTATAGTTTAGCTCGCTTAGCATTGCAATTGGCTTGTTTGAGATAAATGTGTTGCCTAACTTTGTTGAAGAAATTTTTCCTACTATTTTTCATTATTTGCTACATGCGGGGGTGATACATATATGAAGTGACGAGCATATACGCATGTGTCAGGGTTAATCATGCTCTGGGTAAATTATACCGTTAATTGTGCTTTGAAGAATTTTGTGACAGTCTTGTTCCATGTCTTGATTACTAGATTACTATGAATAGAAAAATTAATGCTAGAAACCATGATTTAATTTATTATAATTTGATTAAAACTTGACAGACTTTTGTGAAATTATTGATGTACTAAATCCAGTCGTTATTATACTTAATCACAATTATGACGCTACAGTAGTCATTCTTGAGATTTTGAATTCTATATTTGAATTGAAGATCATTTTGAGACTTGTTGAAATACTTGAACAATAAAGTACTTGAGGTTCATTGAAATTGTGATTGGCTTGAAAGTTGTGATTGGCTTGAAAGTCGTGATTGATGTTCAATTTGGAACATTAGTTTAAACACTCCCCTTGATGTTATTTATCCTTCCTATCTTGCTTGTTAATGATATTTACGTGCTTGGTAAGGAAGAATGTAATTGTCACGACCAAAAATTCATTGAAGATCGTGATGACATCTAACACCGCTGTCAGGAAAGCCAATAATAATTGATGAACTTAATTACTCATTTTTGTTTTTTAAATCACGATTTCCTTCAATTTAATAGTAAAATATGGGATTTACAGAGTAAAGAAAAATATTTTTACAACTTCAATACTGATCAACCCATAATCACCCCAAAACACAGTGTCACAAGTACATGAGCATCAATTAGGAAGTAAAATAAAATACAGCATCTGTCTGGAATATAAATTTGGACAAGAAAAGTACAAATACTCTGAAGGAGACTTTGCTAGTTGCGGACCGTAGTATGGATGCAGCTCACCTAAGTCCCCGCATTAACCACGCCTCTGCCCTCACAAGGTATGACGACCCGCCCGGTCATCTTAAGAATTAACGCCCCGATCCCCTATTAATTGTTTTCCCCAAGTCTATTTCTGCTAAAGTGAATTGTCGGGACATTCGATTTTGAGTTTCGGAGAGTTTTGGGACATTTAGTCCCTAAATGAGAGTTTAAGTGTTAGAAAGTTACCCATAGTCAGAACAGTGTGAAGACGGCCTCGGAATGGAAATTTGATGGTTTCGTTAGCTCCGTTAGGTAATTTTGGGGTTGGGAGCGTGTTCGGAATGCATTTTGGAAATCCGTAGCTCATTTAGGCTTGAAATGCCGAAGTTTTAATTTTTGAAGTTCCGGTCCGATATTGAGATTTTGATACGAGGGGCGGAATGGAATTCTAAAAGTTGCAGTAGTTCCGTCATGTCATTTGGGACGTGTGTGCAAAATTTCAGGTCATTCGGACGTGTTTTGGTTAGGTTTTTTATTGAAAGCAAGTTTTGATGAAATTGGAAGTTCTTAGGCTCAAATCCTTGTTTAATTCGAGATTCCGATGTTGTTTTAGCTGGTTTAAGGATTGGTAAAAGTTTGAATGATGTTATGGGATATGTCCGTAGGTTTGGTTGAGGTCCCAGGGGCCTCGGGTGTGTTTCAGATGCTCAACGGGCCATTTCCTCCTATTTTTGAACTGTTGTTGCTGTTTCTGGTGCGCCTCTATCGTGTTCGCGAGCTTCCCTTCGCGATCGCGAAGGCTTATTTGACCACCTGGAACTTTTCTTCTTCGCATACTCCTCCACGCGTTCGCGTAGAGTAATTTTGGAGGAGGATCAGTTTTCCTCATCGCGTTTGCAACTGGTTCCTCCGCGTTCGCTAAGTTTCACCTTTTCCTCCATCGCGTTCGCGTTCCCTGTGTCGCGTTCGTGTAGCCTTGTCAGCTCAGGCCTTCGCGTTCGTGTACTGCTCCTCGCAATCGCAAAGAGAAATCTTGACAGCTTCTATTTTTTTTCTTCGTGAACGCATGACTTCCTCCGCGTTCGCGATTCAGTAAAGGCATGGGCAGTTATAAACATCTCAAAATTCGAGGGTTAGCCATTTTTACCAAAACGCAAGATTGAGAGCTCAGATTTGAGAGAGGTTTCGAGGTTTTTTCAGAGGCAACGATTGGGTAAATATTCTAAACTCCTTTTTTCTTATAACCCGCTAATCTAATCACGAATTTCTCTTTTAATTTAGGATTTTGTATGGAAAATGGGTAAAACTTCATAGACCAAATTATTAAATTTTGAGTGGGTGATTAACCTCCGATTTGAGAGATTTTTATATGGTTAGACTCGTGAGAGTATGCGGGTTCTGAAAATGTAAAATTTATCCGATTCCGAGATGCTGGCCTGAGGGGAATTTTGGTCATTTTACCTAATTTCGCGCCTTAGCTTTGAATTAAATAGTAGAATCAGTTTTTTGAGATGTTATTTACGATATGAATTTGATTTGAATATATTTGGGCCATTTGGAGTCGGATACTCGTGGCAAACGGTGATTTCGAGTTTATTTTGAGCCGGTTCGAGGTAAGTGGCTTATCTAACCTTGTGGGGGAGACCTTTCTCCTTAGGATGTGATATTTGGTAATTGAATGCCGTTTACGTGAGGTGACGAGCACGTACGTGTGCTAATTGTTGAAAATCCGATTTTACTTTAAATATTTAGACTGAGTTTCTTTCTTACCTGCTTTATTCTACTTGCAATTATAGCCTATGTTAGTTTAGAAAAGCATGCCTAGTTGACCTACATTGCCTAATTGCTTAAGTTGCTTTGATTGTACTACGTGAAACATGTTAGGTTAGAACTACTTGTTTCCTTGCATTGTTGCACTCTATTTCCGAATATCTTCTTGTTTTGGCTGCGTATTTATATTGGGACTACGGATGTGGGATTCCGGTAGCTCCCCCCTCCCCCCTTGTTTGCCAACTTTGGGACTGCGGGTTAGATTCCCGATAGACCCTCCTGCATATTTACTTTGGGACTGCGGGTTCGATTCCCGATAGATCCCTCTGCATATTTACTTTGGGACTGCGGATTCGATTCCCAGTAGATCCCCCTGCACATCGATAGTTGGACTACGGGACGGTATCACGGGAGATCCTTCAGATATACACATATGATGGACTACGAGGCGGTATCACGAGAGATCCACTGGACAGTTGAGAAAAGGACTACAGGACGGTATCCTGGGAGATCCTCATTGTTACCGTTGTTATTGAGCCGTACATATTCCGTGTTTACTCCGTTCTTTGTGTTTTTGTTATTGCCTTGTTTAACCTGTCTCATTTCACTGATGTACTCATTATTACTGCCTGCTTTCATACTGTAAATACCTATTATATTGTTTAACCTCATTAGGGCCTTGACCTTCCTCGTCACTACCCGACCGAGGTTAGGCTTGACACTTACGGAGTACCTCTATGGTGTACTCATGCCCTTTCTGCGCATGTTTTTCATGTGCAGATCCAGGTACCTCCACCCAGGCGCACTATCCCCGAGGTTGAGAGATCTAGCAGAGACTTCGAGGTACATCTTCCGCGTCCACAGACCAGGAGTCTCTATCTTATTCCAGCTTTAGTGGAAAGCTTTTCCCTCCTTTCAGTTGTTTAGACATTCTGGAGTTAGAGCAGTGTAGCATATTTCTGTTAGCCTGTGTTTCCCGTGAGTTTCCGGGTTTTGGGGTGATATTGTAGACTTCCGCATTATTGGGTTGTATATGCCAAGCGGCATTTATATACAGTCTTTCTTTAGTTGTTCAGTTTTAATTTATTATTCCGCAAGTTATGTTGTTTTTCCACATTGTTAGGCTTACCTAGTTACAGAGACTAGGTGTCATCATGACATGTTCACGGAGGGGGAACTGGGGTCGTGACAAGTTTGTATCAGAGCTCTAGGTTCATAGGAGTCACGGAACACAGGCTGGTTTATTAGAGTCTCGTTGATCGGTACGGAGACGTCTGTACTTATCTACGAGAGGCTATGTAACTATTTAGGAAAAATCTTTACTTCACTGATTTCCTTGTCGTGCAATATTTTTGACATCAATTCTAAACCTCTGTCTTATATTCTCTCACAGATGGTGAGGACACGTGCTACTCGGGACGATCAGGCACCCATGCCCCCTACTGCAGCCGTCAGAGGCTGGGGCCGAGGTTGAGGCCGAGGACGCGCACGTGGTGCAGCGAGAGCACCTGCGCGAGCTACCGCCGAGGTACCACCAGCAGATCGAGCTAAAGTCCAGGCACCTGACACGCCTACTGCCACTACTACTCCAGCCCTTCAGGAGACGCTAGCTCAGTTCATGTCTATGTACACCACTCTAGCTCAGGAAGGGTTGCTTCCCCTTGCTGCAGCCACATCCCAGGCCGGGGGAAGAGCACAGACTCCTGCCGCCCGTACTCCTGATCAGTGAGTGCATGTGGAGCAAGTCCCAGAGATCATTCATGTGCCGCATGTAGTGCCAGTTCAACCCGAGGATCGGTTAGCTGCTTCAGAGGACGAGCAGCGAAGACTTGAGAGGTTCAAGAAGTATGATCCTCCGGTATTCAGTGGACTAGCATCAGACGATGCCTTGGAGTTGCTAGAGGAGTGCCACCGTATTCTTCGCACTATGGGCATAGCCGGATCTAGTGGGGTTTCCTTTACTACCTTCTAGCTTCGTGGAGCCGCCTATCAGATCTAGCATGGTTTGTGAGTTGGAGATGGACATTCCTTATCAGCAGGTAGTGAGCATTGCTAGGAAGATCGAGGGTATTCTCACTAGGGAGCGAGAGGAGAGAGAGGCCAAGAGGTCTCGAGAGTCGGGCCACTACTCTGGTACCCATACCCTAGCAGCAGGTTGACATGGTAGGGGTTATGTGGGCCACCCCATTCATTCAGCTCTTCCAGCAGCCAGCGGAACCCCAGCTCCACCCAGGCCTCAGGAGCCTTGCTATGCACCTCCAGTTTCAAGCGCGCCTACTGCGCGGGGTATTTTTAGAGGTCAGTCTAGCAGACCTGGCCCTAGCTAGTCACAGCCACCACGTCCTCCGAGAGCTTGTTTCGAGTGTGGAGACACACGCCATATGGCTAGGGACTGCCCAGAATTGGTCGGGTGCATCTTCACAGACTTTTCAGCCACAGCGTGCCCAACAGAGTTCTCAGGCCATGATCACAGCTCCAGTTGCCACCCCGGAGGTCGGGGAGGTATAGGTCTCCCTCGAGGGGGAGGCCATGCTAGATATTATGCTATTCCTGCTTGTACCGAGGTTGTTGCCTCCGATTATGCCATTATAGGTATTATACTGGTTTGTCACAGAGATGCATCGGTTCTATTCAATCCAGGCTCCACGTATTCTTATGTGTCTTCTTATTTTGCTCCGCATTTGGGTATAGCCCGAGATTCTTTGGGTTTTCCTGTTTATGTTTCTACTCCAGTGGGAGATTCTCTTGTCGGGGACCGCGTTTATCGGTCGTGTTTGGTTACTATTCGTGGTTTTGAGACCAGTGCGGATTTATTGTTACTCGATATGGTGGATTTTGATATTATCTTGGGCATGGACTGGTCGTCCCATTATGCTATTCTTAATTGTCATGCCAAGACCGTGACGCTGGCTATGCTAGGTATTCCGCGTGTTGAGTGGAGTGGTACCTTAGATCACACTCCCAGTAGAGTTATCTTTTTCCTTAAAGCTCAGTGTATGGTTGAGAAGAGGTGTTCCGCGTATTCAGCTTATGTGAGGGATGTCAGTGTTGATACCCTTTCTGTTGATTCAGTTCCAGTGGTACGGGATTATCCTAATGTGTTTCCAGCTGATCTTCCGGGCATGCCACTCGATAGAGATATTGATTTTAGCATTGATTTGTTGCTGGGCACTCAGCCTATTTCCATTCCGTCGTACCGTATGGCTCCTCCTGAGTTGAAGGATCAGTTACAAGAATTGCTTGATAAGGGTTTTATTCGACCCAGTGTTTCACCTTGGGGTGCTCCTGTCTTGTTTGTGAAGAAAAAAGATGATTCTATGCGCATGTGTATTGATTATCGCCAGTTGAACAGGGTAACAGTGAAGAACTGTTACCCCTTGCCTCGTATTGATGATCTATTTGATCAGCTTTAGGGTGCACAGGTATTTTCTAAGATTGATTTGCGCTCAGGTTACCATCAGTTGAAGATTCGGGAGCCGGATATCCTGAAGACTACCTTCAGGACTCGGTATGGCCATTACGAGTTCCTAGTTATGTCATTTGGGCTGACTAATGCCCCAGCAGCATTTATGCAATTGATGCACAGTGTGTTCATGCCATATCTCGATTCGTTCGTCATTGTTTTCATAGATGATATTCTTGTTTACTCCCGGAGTTGGGAAGATCATGAGCAGCACCTGAGGACAGTGCTTCAGACCTGGAGAGAGAAGAAGTTGTATGCAAAGTTCTCAAAATATGAGATTTGGTTGAGTTCTGTGGAATTCTTAGGCCATGTAGTATCGAGTGAGGTCATTCGGGTGGATCCGAAGAAGGTAGAGGCCGTGCAGAGTTGGCCCAAGCCGTCCTCAGTTACAGAGATTCGCAGTTTCCTTGGCTTGGCGGGCTACTACCGCCGTTTTGTGGAGGGATTTTCATCGATTGCATCCTCTATGACTAGATTGACCCAGAAGGGTGCTCCATTTTAGTGGACAGAGGAGTGTGAGGCAAGCTTTTAGAAGCCCAAGACAGCCTTGACTACAGCCCCAATCTTGACATTTCCTACTGGTTCAGGGTCTTATACAGTTTATTGTGATGCCTCACGTGTCGGCCTTGGAGAGGTGTTGATGTAGGATGGTAGGGTGATTTCCTATACATCTAGTCAGTTGAAGATACATGAGAAGAATTACCCTGTCAATGACCTTGATTTAGCTTCCATTGTTCATGCCTTGAAGATATGGCGTCATTATTTATATGGTGTTCCCTGTAAGATATTTACGGATCACCGGAGTTTGCAGCACATATTCAGGCAGAAGGATCTAAATTTGCGCAAGCATATATGGTTAGAGTTGTTAAAGGACTATGACATCACTATATTATACCACCCGAGGAAAGCCAATGTGGTAGCCGATGCCTTGAGTCGCCAGACGGAGAGTTTGGGGAGTTTGGCATATTTACCAACTTCAGAGAGGCCAATGGCGATGGATGTTCAGGCCTTAGCCAGTCAGTTTGTGAGATTGGATCTTTTAGAGCCCAGTGGGGTCCTAGCTTGTGTGGTTTCTCGGTCTTCCTTATTCGATCGTATCAGGGAGCGGCAATATGATGACCCTCATTTACTTTTCCTCAAGGACACGGTTCAGCACGGTGATTCCAGAGATTTGACCATTGGAGATGACGGGGTATTAAGGATGCAGGGTTGGATTTGTGTGCCCAATGTTGATGGGCTTCGGGAGTTGATTTTAGTAGAGGCCCATAGTTCGTGGTATTCCATCCATCCGGGTGCTGCGAAGATGTATCAGTATTTGTGGCAGGACTATTGGTGGCGAAGAATGAAGAAGGATATAGCAGAGTTTGTAGCCAAGTGCCTCAATTGTCAGCAGTTCAAATGTGAGCATCAGAGACCGGGAGGGTTACTTCAGCAGATTGAGCTTCCAGAGTAGAAGTGGAAGTGGGAGCGGATCACCATGGACTTTGTGGTTGGACTTCCTCGGACTTTGAGGAAGCATGATGCTATTTGGGTGATTATGGATCGGCTGACCAAATCAGCCCATTTATTTCGGTACTGACTACATATTCATCGGAGAGGTTGGCTGAGATTTATATCAGAGATAGTGTTCGCCTCCACGGTATTCCAGTATCCATTATTTCAGACAGAGGTACTCAGTTTATATCATGGTTCTAGAGGGCCGTTCAGCAGGAGTTGGGTACTCGGCTGGAGTTGAGCACAGCATTCCACCTCCAGACGGACGGACAGTCCGAGCGCACTATTCAGATTCTTGAGGATATGCTTTGTGCGTGTGTGATTGAGTTTGGAGGGTCTTGGGATCAGTTCTTGCCATTGGCGGAGTTTTCTTACAACAACAGTTATTAGTCCAGCATTCAGATGGCGCCGTATGAGGCTTTATATGGTAGGAGGTGCAGATCTCCGGTGGGTTGGCTTGAGCCAGAAGAGGCTAGGCTATTGGGCACAGAGTTGGTTCAGGATGCATTGGAGAAGGTCAAGGTGATTCAGGATAGACTCCGTACAGCCAAGTCCAGAAAGAAAAGTTACGCGGACCGGAAGGTTCGTGATGTTTCATATATGGTCGGAGAGCGTGTTCTACTTCGGGTTTTGCCTATGAAGGGCATTATGAGATTTGGGAAGAAAGGGAAGATGATTCCAAGGTTTATTGGCCCTTTTGAGATATTGAGGCGTGTTGGGGAGGTTGATTATGAGCTTGCCTTACCTCCCAGCTTGGCAGGAGTTCATCCGGTATTTCATATTTTGCTGCTCCAGAGGTATCACGGTGACCCGTCGCACGTGTTGGATTTTAGTTCAGTCCAGTTGGAAAAGGATCTATCCTATGTTGAGGAGCCAGTGGCTATATTTGACAGGCAGGTCAGAAAGTTGAGGTCAAAGAACATTGCTTCAGTAAAGGTTCAGTGGCGGGGTCAGTCGGCCGAGGAGGCGACCTGGGAGACCGAGCAGGAGATGCAGCAGATACCCCCATCTTTTCACTACTTCAGGTATGTCTTTATGCTCATTCGAGGAAGAACGAATGTTTAAGTGTAGGAGAATGTGATGACCCGGCTGGTCGTCTTAAGAATTAACGCCCCAATACCCTTTTAACTGTTTTCCCCAAGTCTATTTCTGCTAAATTGAATTGTCGGGACATTCGGTTTTCAGTTTCAAAGAGTTTTGGGACACTTAGTCCCTAAATGAGAGCTTAAGTGTTGGAAAGTTGCCTCTAGTCAGAACAGTGTGAAGACGGCCTCAGAATGGAATGGTTTTGTTAGCTCCGTTAGGTGATTTTGGGGTTGGGAGTGCGTTCAGAATGCATTTTGGAAATCCGTAGCTCATTTAGGCTTGAAATGCCGAAGTTTTTATTTTTGAAGTTCCGGTCCGGTAGTGAGATTTTTATCCCAGGGGCGGAATGGAATTTCAGAAGTTGCAACAGTTCCTTCATATCATTTGGGATGTGTGTGCAAAATATCAGGTCATTCAGACGTGTTTTGGTTAGGTTTTTGATTGAAAGTGTGTTTTGATGAAATTGGAAGTTCTTAGGCTCAAATCCTTGTTTAATTCGAGATTCCGATGTTGTTTTAGGTGGTTTAGGGATTGGTACAAGTTTGAATGATGTTATGGGATATGTCCGTATGTTTGGTTGAGGTCCCGGGGGCCTCGGGTGTGTTTCGGATGCTCAACAGGCCATTTCCTCCTATTTTTGAACTGCTGTTGTTGTTTCTGGTGCGCATCTATTGCGTTCGCGAGATTCCCTTCGTGATCACGAAGACTTATTTGAACACCTGGAACTTTTCTTCTTCGCATTCGCGTCCTCCTCCACGTGTTCGCGTAGAGTAATTTTGGAGGAGGACCAGTTTTCCTCATCGCTTTCGCGACTGATCCCTCCGCGTTCGCGAAGCTTCACCTTTTCCTCCATCGCATTCGCGTTCCTCGTGTCGCGTTCGCGTAGCCTTGTCAGCTCAGGCCTTCGCGTTTGCATACTACTCCTCACGATCGCGAAGAGCAATCTTGGCAGCTTCTATTTTTCTTCTTCGCGAACGCATGACTTCCTCCGCGTTCGTGATTCAGTAAAGGCCTGGGCAGTTATAAACATCTCAAAATCCGAGGGTTATCCATTTTTACCAAAACTCAAGCTTGAGAGATAGGATTTGAGAGAGATTTCGAGGGTTTTTCAGAGGCAACGATTGGATAACGATTCTAAACTCCTTTTTGCTTATAACCCGCTAATCTAATCACAAATTCCTCTTCTAATTTCGGATTTTTGGATGGAAAATGGGTAAAACTTCATAGACCAAATTATTGAATTTTGAGTGGGTGATTGACCTCCAATTTGAGAGATTTTTATATGGTTAGACTCGTGAGAGTACGGGGGTTCTGAAAATGTAAAATTTATCCGATTCCGGGATGCTGGCCTGAGGGGCATTTGGATCATTTTACCTATTTTCGCGCCTTAGGTTTGAATTAAATAGTAGAATCAGTTGCTTGAGATGTTATTTACAATGTGAATTTGATTTGAATATATTTGGGCCATTTGGAGTCAGATACTCGTGGCAAACGTGTGGTTTCGAGTTGATTTTGAGCTAGTTCTAGGTAAGTGTCTTGTCTAACCTTGTGTGGGGGACATTTCCCCTTAGGATGTGATATTTGGTAATTGAATGCCGTATACGTGAGGTGACAAGCGCGTACGTGTGCTAATTGTTGAAAAACGGTTTTACTTTAAATATTTAGACTGAGTTTCTTTCTTACCTGCTTTATTCTACTTGTAATTATAACCTATGTTAGTTTAGAAAAGCATGCCTAGTTGACCTACATTGCCTAATTTCTTAAGTTGCTATGATTGTACGACGTGAAACATGTTAAGTTAGCACTACTTGTTGCCTTGCATTGTTGCACTCTATTTCTGAATATCTTCTTGTTGTGGTTGCGTATTTACATTGGGACTACGGATGTGGTATTCCGGTAGCTCCCCCTCCTTGTTTGCTTACTTTGAGACTGGGGGTTAGATTCCCGATAGATCCCCCTGCATATTTACTTTGGAACTGCGGGTTCGATTTCCGATAGATCCCCCTGCATATTTACTTTGTGATTGCGGGTTTGATTCCCGATAGATCCCCCTGCATTCTAAAAGTTGGACTACGGGACGGTACCCCGGGAGATCCTTCGAATATACACATATGATGGACTACGCGACGGTATCCCGGGAGATCCACTGGACAGTTGAGAAAAGGACTACAGGACGGTATCCTGGGAGATCCTCTTTGTTACCGTTGTTATTGAGTTGTACATATTTCGTGTTTACTCCGTTCTTTGTGTTTTTGTTATTGCCTT
The DNA here is from genome assembly GCA_005239505.1 of Nicotiana paniculata. NCBI lineage: Eukaryota > Viridiplantae > Streptophyta > Magnoliopsida > Solanales > Solanaceae > Nicotiana > Nicotiana paniculata. Next base: position 13,141 of record ML328433.1, on the reverse strand, counting down.
GTTTAACCTGTCTCATTTCATTGTTGTACTCATTATTACTACCTTATTTTATACTATAAATTCCTATGATATTGTTTAACCTCAGTAGGGCCTTGACCTTCCTCGTCACTACCCGACCGAGGTTAGGCTTGGCACTTACTGATTACCACTGTGGTGTACTCATGCCCTTTCTGTGCATGTTTTTCATGTGCAGATCCAGGTACCTCCACCTAGGCGCACTATCCCCGAGGTTGAGAGATCTAGCATACACTTTGAGGTACATCTGCCGCGTCCACAGACCAGGAGTCTCTATCTTATTCCAACTTTAGTGGAAAACTTTTCCCTCATTTCAGTTGTTTAGACATTCTGGAGTTAGAACAGTGTAGCATATTTCTGTTAGCTTGTGTTTCCCGTGAGTTTCTGGGTTTTGGGGTGATATTGTAGACTTCCGCATTATTGGGTTGTATTTGCGAAGTGGCATTTATATACAGTCTTTCTTTAGTTGTTTAGTTTTAATTAATTATTCCGCAAGTTATGTTATTTTTCCGCATTGTTAGGCTTACCTAGTTATAGAGACTAGGTGCTACCACGACATATTCACGGAGGGGGGACTGGGGTCATGACACAAGACCACTAGATATATATATATATATACCTGCAAAAAAATATGCAACAAGTGTAGTATGAGTACGTAAATCAACGCGTACCCAGTAAGTATCCAGTCTAACCTCGAAGAAGTAGGGACGAGGGGTCAACTGCTACACTTACTATGGGCCAATAATAAAATGTCGATATTATATTTAAGCATGGACTACATATCATAGCTGGAAATTCAATAACCGAAAACAATTAACAATACTTTTTACTAATAGAAATTCCCAAATTCATTTTCATCATTTAACAATTTATATCCCAAGCCAATAAAGCAATGTCAATTATTATTAGTTCTAAAGATTTATCATGCGCAATTCATGTCGAGGTCATACGGACCGATCCAACATAAATATTTAAGATATGCACTGCCGAGGGTCGAACGACACGAACCATAGATGCATCTATCTGCTACCGAGGCGTTCGACCCGCTCTACAAGAAGAGAAAACACATATAAACAGCCAATTCAAGATTTATTAAGGGTTAATGTTCAAAGAAATATCAATTCTCATTAACGGCCAAGTGACCCATCCAAAACTCAAGTAGATGAAGTTTAATCTTTTATAATTTTTTATCAAGTTCCAATATGTTTTAAACAATTAGATTAACAAGTAGGATACATACATCGTAATTATGACATGATTTGGGTCCTAAACTACCCGGCCAAAATCATAATAGTAGCTACGCACGGACTCTCGTCACCTCGAGCATACGTATCCCCCACAAATAGAAGCACATATTAATTCAATTCACCTATGGGGTTAATTCCCTCTTACAAGGTTAGAAAAGAGACTTACCTCGCTTCGGAATTCCATAACCGGCTTCAAACCTTTTCCAACAACTCAAACCAATGCCCAACGCTCCCAAAACTAGTCAATAAATAAGAAAATCCATAAATATACACTCTTATGCTCATTATAATCCAATTTACAACAATTTCCAACTCCGCTCGTAAAGTCGATTAAAATCACCCTCGGGCCTACGTGCCCGGATTTTGAAATTTTTTGAAGATAAACTTTACCCATAACACCTTGAGCTCAAATCTATAATTTATTCCCAATTCGATGCCCAAATTCGTGGTCAAAATTCAAAAATACCAATTACTAAGTTTTTCTTCAAAATTCAAAATTTCTACAAATTTTCATATCTAAATCCATATATAAACCTTTTATTTAACTCACAACTAGTGAAAATTACTTACCTCATAATAGATGATAAAACCTCCTCTTCAAAAGCTCAAAAAATCGCCCAAGCCGTGTGAAAATGGGTAAAATGAACTCAAGCCCCAGTTTAAAACATTCTGCTCAGCACAACACCCTTCTTCTTTACGTTCGCGGCCCTCTAATCGCATTCGCGAAGGCCAACTGACCCGCCACTTTGCGTTCGCGTTCCCCTCTTCGCGTTCGCGTTCGCATAGGCAAAATGGCCTTAGTTAAAGAAGGCATGTCTAGCTTTTGCTCGCGTTCGTGTCTACTGCCTCGCGTTCGCGTCCACTGCCTTGCCTTCGCGAAGGCCAAACTTAGCAGCCACCAAATTTCTCTTCACGAACGCGGGACTTCCTTCACGTTCCCGAAGAAGGAAACCAGACACCAGCAACAGCAGTTCCAAAACAATTCTAATTGATCCAAAACTACCCCGAAACACACCCGAGACCCGCAGGACCCCGTCCAATCACACAAACCAGTCCCATATCATAACACGGACCTATTCGAGGCCTCAAAGCACATCAAACAACATCGAAATCATGAATAGAACCCCAATTTGAACTTAATGAACTTTAGAACTTTAAACTTCTACATTCGATGCTGAAACCTATCAAATTACGTCCGATTGACCTCAAATTTTGCACACGTCACATTCGACATTATAGACCTATTACAACTTCCGGAATCAGAATCCGACCCTGATATCAAAAAATCCACTCCCGGTCAAACTTTTCAAAAACGTTCAAATTCTAGCTTTCACCAAATGACCCCGAAATGACCTACGGACCTCTAAATCCACATCCGGACGCGCTCCCAGTACTAGGATCACCATGCGGATCTATTCTCAGACTCGAAATCTCAAACGAATATCGATAACATTGAAATGTACTTCAACCCAAATATATGAAATTCTTCCAAAATGCCAACTTTCCACAATAGGTGCTGAAACGCTCCGGGGTCATCCAAAACCTGACCCGAACATACGCCCAAGTTCAAAATCATCATACGAACTTGTCGGAACCTTCATATCCTGATTCCGAGGTCGTTTACTCAAACATCAAACCTTAGTCTATTCTTCTAACTTAAAGCTCCCGAAATGATAATTTTCTTTCCAAATCAATTCCGAACTTCCCGAAATCAATTCCGACTACGCGCACAAGTCATAATACCTGAAGTGAAGCTACTCATGGCCTCAAACCGCCGAACGATGCAATAGATCTCAAAATGACTGGTCGGGTCATGTCACGACCCAAAATCTGCTAGTCGTGATTTCACCTAACCCAACCCGCTAGGTAAGCGAACTAATAGATGTCCAATTTCAACAATAGTAATAAGACAATCAAACAAAGGAATTATCTGAATCTTAAACATTTTCCAAGGACTGGTAGTACAAATCATGAGCTTTTAATATAGAGTTTATAAAGCTGATATGAACTAAATAAACCTTTTGTTTTTGAAAAGTATATAAACAGAGTCTTAAAATCTAAGGCTACCATGAATAAGAGGCACCTATAACAGGGACACAGGTACATCTTCCAATCCAGATCTCGTCGAACATAGCAATGTTGGCAACCGAAATCTATACGCAATGTGCAGAAACTGTAGTATGAATACAACCGACCACATGTACTCAATAAGTAACAAACCTAACCTTAGGTTAAAAGTAGTGATGAGATGGAACATAGGTCGGGTCCAACACCAATAACCAACAACAGTTCATAACAACGTAGAGCATATAAATAAGGAAGTAACTCAGAGATAAAATGCTCAACTTTTTCGCAATTTTTCCAAAATAGTTTCACTTTTCAAGAATATCAGTGAAAACTCGAATTGTTTAGCGCAATCATAGTAAAATATGAGATAGTTTAAAAACTATAATTTTTTTCTAAAAGAAAATTATCCTTTTCAAAATAAATAAAATATTTCATTTTATTTCCAGATAGCAAGTGTGAGATATCTCTCTGTGACCACATATCAATGTGTGTAAAAAGTCATGAATGAAGTGATACTGTACAACATAAGGAAAATGCGTCGCTATGCATGTATGTCATATATGCATGCCAATGCCATGTATCTCAGAGATGAATCATGTACTCATACTCTCAGAGTACTCAATCTCACTGTCTCACACTTTTCACTCATCATGCTCAACCACTCGGTACTGTATATGGCCCATACAGCCTAATAAAATCCATTCCAGAACATATACAACACTGACTATAAGTCATCCAGTACCGAGGAAACAGGGTAATCCAACCCTGTGGAGAAATTCATCTCCAGGTATCAAGTACTTCGGACAAATCCATGTCTAGGGAAATCCATCCCTTAATAATATCATCCACACTCATTGGGGATGTGTACAGACTCCGGAGTGGCTCTTACAGCTCAACCGCTATCATAATCATCAATATAACCATTGCGGCGTGCAACCCGATACCATAATTGTCACTCGTAATCAGGCTCTCGACCTCAATCGGTCATCAATCTCTCCAGTGTCACCTACGGGCTCACAATGGCATGGAAGATAACCTGGAACAATGATATTATGTATCAATAAATAAAAAATGAGACTGAGATATGATATGAATGCATGAATATGACTGAGTACGAAATATCAATGAAATCAGTGAGATGACAGAAAGAAACGACCACTATGGGTCCTAACAATATCAACATAAAGCCTAAATATGATATGTAGCATGATTGACAACTCAGTTACCTTATCTCATGGTGAGAACACAGATATCAACAAAAATAGGGCCACTATACAGTGCCATGGAAACAACGGAATCACAATTCACAGAGTGCACGCCCACACGCCCGTCACCTAGCATGTGTGTCACCTCAATATCAATCACACAACACGAAATTTGGGGTTTCATACCCTCAGCACCAAGTTTAGAAAAGTTACTTATCTTGAACAAGCCGATTCCAACTCCAAGCAAGCCAAGCGATACTCCAAAAATGTCATCATGCGCGTAGCGACCTCCTAACGGCTCAAAACTAGCCAAAATAAAGATCGAATTCTACATCAAATCCCAAATCCGGCAAAAAATCACACCCAAGCCCACGTCTCGAAACTCGACAAAACTCACAAAATCTGACAACTTATTCAATTATGAGTCCAACCATACTAGTTTCACTCAAATTCGACTCCAAATTGGTGTTCAAAACTAAAAAATTCATATTACGAAACTTTAGGCCAAAACCCCCAATTTCCTCTTTAAAATTCATCAACCAAAAGCTAAAATCGAAGATAGATTCATGGAATATAACCAAGACCGAGTAGAGAACACTTTCCCCAATTCATATGGTGAAAATTGCTCCAAAAATTGCCTCAATCCAAGCTTGGAAATGTTAAAATGAAGCAAAAATCACGAACCCTTGTATTTATCATTCTACCCAGTACTTCCGCTTTTGCGCCACATTAGCCATTTCTACAGCGTCGCTTCTGCGACACGAGCTCCGCGTTTGCAGACTCCACTATCCAAGTGACCCCTCGCACCTGTGAATCAACATCCGCTTCTGTGCAACCACAGGTGCACAATCACACACGCTCTTGTGCTAAATCTCGCTCCTGTGCCTAAGATCTTCGCTTCTACGGGGCCGTAAATGCGCCCCTATTCTCGCTTCTACAATCTATTCCAACCAGTCCTTCCTTCTCTGCTATGATCAATTGTCCGCATCTGCGGACTCGCATCTACGTGCATTTTTCCGCAGATGCGGAAACACCAGAATCAGCAGCCTTCAGCAACAGCAACATGAAGAAAAATGATCCGAAATCAAATCTGAAACACACCCGAGCCCCTCGGGACCCCGTCCAAACATACCAACATTTTCCATATCATAATACGGACCTACTCTAGGCCTCAACACACACATAACAATATCGAAACAATGAATCACTTCTCAATTCAAACATCAATGAACCTGAAACTTCAAAATTCCACTACCGATCTCGAAACCTATCAAATCACGTTCGATTGACCTTAAATTTTGCACACAAGTCACACAAATCCGACCCTGATCTCAAATATTCCACTTCGGGTCTAACTTTCCAAAATTCCAACATTTTTCCATTTCAAGCCAAACTCTACTACGGACTTCCAAATCACAATTCGGACGCACTCTTAAGTACAAAATCACCCAACGGAGCTAACTGAACCATCAGAAATCCAATCTGAAGTCAAATACCAAAAAGTCAACTTGGTCAAACCTTTCAAATTTAAAGCTTCTAGCTGAGAATCATTCTTCCAAATCCGTTCCGAATAACCTGAAAACCAAAACTGATGATCCACACAAGTCATAGTACATCCTACGGAGCTACTCATGCCTCAAACAACCGAGCAAAGTGCAAATTTTCAAAATGATCGGTCGGGTTGTTACATGTCGTTACAGTAAAGCACGAATGGTGATTGTTTACCTTGAAAATGGTATTAATAATTATATTTGATTTGTGGTTCTAAAAATATCTGATTTATTCTAATACTAGTTGTTAGGCAAGAGATCGCTAAGTGTAAGTAATAGAGAAGTGATAATCAAACCAGTATGGTCACAAGGCTGGGGACCTCGAGCTCGGTAGTATCGGGCATTGAGGGTAGCCTTCGACAGTTATTAACGAGGAATAGGTGAAGAACAATAAAATGAGTGTAATAAATTAAGAGCAATAAATCTATAGAGTAATGGTTGAGTACCTTTGGGAAAGAAAACCAGAGAATGTTCTATTATATTGAATATTCATGTGTGTTACAAAATGACAGGGTCCCCTTTATATAGGAGGGGGAATCCCAACATAGTATATGTCTAATCATGTCAAGGAATGCTACTGGTACAGCTGTGTAATGGCTCAGTACGGATTTGTACTATTCTTGCAGACCCTATCAGCTCTAACCACGTGCCCTTGGGAATTTCCCGCCTTTCCATGACGATCGTCGATTTTCATATTTCCTCGAGGTATGATATGATGAGTCCTCGATATTCTTTCTCGAGGTCAAACTTCATATTCTACTTCGACCCCCTCGAGGTCGGGCTTGGCATGCTTCAGAGACCTCGATATTAGAGTCCCTGATATCGACCGTATACAGATAGTCCCTGCATTTCTTAGAATTAAATGATAAGAAACGATTTGAATTCTTCAACTCTTCGATGTCCCCATCATGACATCAGTCACGTGAAGTCAGTGATTGATGTGACAGAAAGGATGTGCAAGAGTCACGCCTGCACGATTCTCGAAAGGCCATAGTCTGAAATGGCGGTTGGCCGCCTTTTCACCTTCTTCAATACGCCTAACTCACGCCTACAAATACCCCAATCCTTCATTCCTTGAGCCTTCACTTTTCACAATACTTTCAGAGCTCTAACAACTCTTTCGCTTGCTTCCCTCTCGTGTTCATCTTTCGATCAATTTATTCCCCATCTTCTGAGATTTTTGTAGCAAGAATGACAAAGATTTCAAAGACTGCTCCCCAGAAGGGAGAAACCTCTTCTCCGTCACGCTCGTCAAAGAGAAAAGCAGTAGTGACTCCTCGCATTGAGGAGTGCATCCCTGTACCTTGTGAAACGTTTTCCGATTTCAAGGTCAACAAACCTTCCTTGAAACTGAGGTGGTGCGAACCTATGTCCTGATACATTAGCCTAGTAATTGACACTGAGAAAAATAAGGATGATTTCCACTGGGGGGAGGCGGTACAAGTGGAAATCCATTCTCGTGAGGAAGACATAACAACGCATAAAGACGGTTACCTCAATGTATATACATATCCTTTTACCCTAGGTCCGGTAGAACCCTCTTCGCCATCGATAGACCCTGTAATCCTCGATTCTGTAGGCAATATAGGGTGACACTCGGCCAGATCTATCCATCATTTTGGTGCATTGTTTACATGATTAGGTATTTTTCGAACATGGTCAAGGGGGTGCCTTTTACACTCGACCATCTGATTAGAATGTACAGCCCCCGACTTTATCGAGGTGACCTGATTAAGCTTCAACGTCGGGCTTTAAATGTCCTCATTGCCAGCATCAACGAGGACAAGGACAGAGGAATGATGAGATGCTTTGTCCGAGTTAGGACCTCGGGTCTGATACCTGCTGAAAGGATGCCATTTCCTGAGGAATGGAATATAAATCATAAGTGAACATGTTAATTGAGTATTTTCTCTTTCTTTTAAACCATCTTCCCTTCGAACTAAATTCCTTCGATGAAGCAGCTATAGAGTGGTATCTCGGCGCGGTCAAGGATATCCTGGGCTGGGTTCGTCAGCTTGATACGACTTTCCCATATGTTAAGCGTGTGTGGCGCGATCTGGACAAGACCCGATATGAGGCCAAAATCATGGTGAGATTTTTACTTCTGCCATACTTGAACTCCCTGAAGAAGATATCCCTTGCATGTATTCTCACTTTTAGTTCTTATGTTTTGTGCTTGTGTAGGCCTAGGAGAGGCCTTTTTGATGAGGGAGTCCCTGCCTGGGGAAGCAGATCCCCAAAAAACCATTAAGGAAAAGAAGAGAAAGGGGAAATCACCGATTGGATATAATGAACCCGATGGAGCTCCCAATTGGTCATCCTCGACCCGACTTTTAGATTGGTACCTGTTGTGGATGTTCTGCCCAAGTTCGGCGGGATACTCGATCAAATTTTGCTTCAGCTGCTTCAAAGCTATCGAGCTTCGTTCGTTCAAGCCCTGAGTGAAGGCCTGCACTGCCCAGTCATCGGAGACTGGTGGTAATTCCATTATCTCCATCTAAAAGCGAGATACGAACTCTCTCAACATCTCGTTCTCCCTTTATTTAATTTTGAAGACGTCAGACTTTCTTGTAGCAACCTTGATGGAACCAGCATGTGCCTTCACAAAAGAGTCTGCCAACATGGCAAACGAATCTATCAAGTTCGGGGGTAGGTTATGATACCACATCATAGCCCCCTTTGACGGTGTTTCTCCAAAAAATTTCAATAAGACGGACTCAATCTTGTCATCCTTTAAGTCGTTCCCTTATATCCACAAGTGTAAGTGGTGATATGCTCATTGGGGCCCGTGGTCCCATTGTATTTCAGGATATCGGGCATCCTGAACTTCTTCGGAATGGGCTTCGAAGCCGCACTCGATGGAAATGGTTTTTTTCACGAACTTCTTCGAATCTACCCCCTTCAAAATCGAAGGTGCACCCGGGATCTGGTCGACCCTCAAGTTATAGGTTTCTACTTTTTTGTTGTTAGCTTCTATCTTCTTTTCTCCCGATTCAATTCTTTTGGCGAGATCATCGAGCATTTTCATACTAGCGGGGTATGCTGCTGACCCATTGTTGCTTGATATTTCTGGTACCTGCTCGACTCGAGGAGATGTTTCCGGTGCTGCTGTGCTTGGAGTTTTCTACTGGCTATGTAGCTGAGCAATAGCCTCTTGCTGTGCTTGTAACATCTCAAAAATGACTTGTAGGCTAACTTTTCTTTCTTCCCGAGATGGAGTTTTATGTACTTCGTGTTGGTCACCTTCGCGCACACTTTCGTTGGTATCAGAGCCCACATCGATATGCACAACATTGCAAGAGGCCACATTGACGGGGAGTAGTGCTGGTACTACCCCAGGATTTTGTGGTGGTACACTGGCGATAGCGGCCGCTGCATTATTCTCTCCATGGGACTCAAGGCCATTTGATTTGATATCTTGAGTACGTTTCCCTCACCATGAAAGTTATGAATTTGCTACCGTGATTTCTTTTAGTAATCATTTACTGCTTCATATATTTATTTTCTTGTACTCTTATCTATTATGTTATATAAGTGTTTTTGTTGTTAGTCTACTGCACGGGTTATAACATTGAGTATCTTTTAAACTAAAAATTTTCGTCACTACTTCGACGAGGTTAGACATATACTTACTAAGTACATGTGGCCGGTTGTACTCATACTACACTTCTGCACCTTGTGTGTAAATTTTAGATGCTGATGTTGCGGTGTATGGCGTGAGCTGGCATTGAAGATGTTTCTGTGATCCAGTCATAACTGCCTTTTGTTCTTGATAGCTGATGCATTTTATTTCCTACTAGTTTTGTAAAAATTCAACTCTTAGAAGCTCATGATTTGTAATACCAGTCCTTGAGAAAAGTAGAAAGGTTTAGTTATTTTATCGTTTATTTTCCTCGATAAATATTATTAAATTGGATTGTAGTTAATTGGCTTACCTAGCAAGTTGGGCTACGTGTCATCATGACTAATCGGATTTTAGGCCGTGACATATACTCAAGGGTCATGTATGGTCTACAAATTAAGAGGTGGATCCAGTATTTGATGGTTATGGGTGTCACTACTTTTAATGCAAATCAACCACTAGTGACGAGATTGAATATGGGTGAACATTTTCGTCAGCTTAATCCATTTTGGGTTAATTCGATCCGATCTATTTTAAATCAATTCAATTCAATTATGTTTAAAAGTAAGAAATAAAATAGTTATAAAATTTTAAATTAAGAAATACACCACTTCAATCTACCTATAGTATTAATAAATGAGTTTAACTTTGTACATCACTTTTGTAGATGTGCAGTTTGAAAATTATTTAGCCTATCAGATTAAATTATGTGGGCGTTTAGACATAACAATTGTGAAATTCTGAAAAAAAAAATGAAAAAAGAATTTTAGTGAAAATAATATTTGAAAATTAGAATTACGTTTGAACATAAATATAATTTTATATGTGATTTGTAACGAAAATTTTGAAATATTTCAGAATTCAACTTCAAGTAAAATTTAAAATTTTTATATCAGTAAAAATTTGCTCAAAAAGGTGAATTTTTGTTCTATGTAGTATAAGAAAGATATCCAAGAAAAATCTTGGGAAACTTGATAAAGGGAAACTTCCTTCTGAAGGGTTGTAGTTGATGGGTTGGGATCTGCTCCAGTGAATAATACTCCAGTAATGTTCAATGCTCTCATTGATTATAGACACGTGTCCACCTATATAATTAATGGTTTAGATTGGAACCCTTGGAATGAGAAGTGGGTCTTCAAAAAGCTTAGTTGCAACGGAAGGATTGTAGTTGACTTGACCCAAGATTTAAAGTTTCCAGCTAGAAACCATAAGACTTGTGCTTATACGCAACTCTGCTTAGCTTCTTTTTTTTTTAATGTCTCACTCCGTAGTATCACTCCACGTAACTCAGCTTAGCTACTTTCCCTTTACTAAAATAAAATATCATCTTTTTTTTTTTTTATATTTTATTCAAAACTTACTTTATTTATTCTCTAATATAAGCGAAATTAGCGCTAATAAAATATATTCCAATTTAATTACTCACAAGCAAACGTTGCCGTCAACGGCCGAATTCTCCGAACTGCCGATCCAATACTACCACCGACACTAGAAATTTCCGGTGAAAATCCCTCTCTCGAATTTTCCGGCGACGAAACGAACAAAACCTTAAGATTGTTTCTCACCACCACTTCCTTTTTATCCGGCGAATCTCCGTCGCTGAATATCCGATCCGGCGACGCATCGTCCTCGGAAAATAGCCGTCGATCACTTCCTCCGTCGCTGTTGAGGAGCATGCCGAGAGTTTTACGGCGGCAGAGGTGAATGACTGGGCTAGTTGTTGGGCTTCGAGTTGAGCTTCCTGCTGCTACAGAAAGTTGGGTAGAGTTGCCATAATTGGAAGGTGAGAAAAAGGGGTTGAGGGTTAAGGAAAGAAGAAGTGGAGGAGATAGAAAATGGGATGTGAACTTTATAATTGGCTAGGGGACGGCCATGGATTAGATTATGTGTTTTCGGTTTAAAGATTTACTAAAAAATCATCCCTTAATTCTTTCATTCTCATCAACCCTTNTAGAACTCTATTTAGAGTGAATGTCTATCTTTTACAGAGTTCTACTTTGTGGCTAAGTCATTTTTCCCCTATAAATAGAGAGGTCTTACCCCATTATAAATCATCCCAAAAATCAATAAGAATTTCCTCTCTCTTTCTCTGCAATATTGTTCTTGTTCTTTATTGTTTACAACAAAAAGAAAGAAAAAGAAATAAATGTTTCCACTTAATTTCTATCAACTTTCACCTATAATGTGTTGAATGACAAACTGACTTATAATCAAGAACTCACAAATTATTTCTTAGAAGGAAGCTCTTGTTTAATTTATTTGCTTGAATTTATGGATGTGTCAATAATCTAAACATCATCATTTTATTTGAAAATTTAACTAAGGGAATTCGCTAAAGTCCTATTTCATCACTCTACAAGAATAAAGTATACAATTTAAGTCTAATTTTGAGGTCTTTGTGTTGATAATATATCACCAATCCAACGCATTGTAGGGCACATTTTATAGATCATAATTCGCTACTAATAAATGTTTTCATTCTTTGACTATGGAAAATTTCAAAAAGAAAAATTGAATGTTTTCACTTAATTTCTATCAATTTTACCCTACAATACGTTGAATGGCAAATTGATTTAGGAAGAACCCTCAAGTAATTTCTTAGAAAGAATCACAATCATGAACTGCAACTGCATTAATTATACTCCCACTTCAGGAAGCTCTTGTTTAATTTTATTCAACTAATTTTATTATGATTATGCAAAAGAGGAACTACCTAAAAAATATCTAGGGAAACTTCTGTTTCTTTCGATTGACCCTTCTGCGGAGTTGTAAATCACTTGACCCAAAAATTATCTTCTTCCGTCCTAATTTATGTAATACTATTTAACTAGACATGAAATTTAACGAAAGAAATAATTTTGAGATGCAAAATAAGAGAACCCTGCAAATAACTTGTAGAGTATTTCTACTCAACTTATATCAATACTAAAAAAGTACAAAAAAAAATATTGGAAAAGGTGTAATTATGGCCAAACGGGCCCCTTGTTTCCTGCCAGAAACCACAAAATCTAAGAAATATCTAAGGGAAACTTCCATTTTATTTCAATGAAGGATTGTAGTTGACTTGACTTCCATTTTCATTCTTTCATTCTCATCATTCATCAAATGGATACTCAATTAGTTAGAGGAGAATCATCTTATGAAGTATTCCTGAGTTTTAGAGGTGAAGACACCCGAAAAACATTCACTGGTCATCTTTATTCTAAATTGTCTGATGTTGGAGTTAATACCTTCATTGACGATGAGGAATTGAGAAAGGGCGATGTGATTTCAAGAGAATTAGAGAAAGCAATTGAAGAGTCAAGAATTTCCATTATTGTTTTCTCAAGAAATTATGCTTCCTCTAGTTGGTGTCTAAATGAACTAGTTAAGATTCTTGAATGCAAAGAGAAATTAAAGCAGATTGTTTTGCCTATTTTCTATGATGTTGATCCT